>JAHHFK020002789.1:0-126532 GCA_024533555.2 Aedes koreicus
AAGTAGTTAGAATTTACGAAAATCCACGGTTCATTTACAACAAGTTTAGTGCGGTAATTGAAGTCGATTTGGATACATATAATTGTATGTTAAAAGCAAATGAAGTAAATGTAGATTTTGATCGGTGCTTTGTGTATCCTGACATTAATGTTCACGAGATGCTTCAAATGTGGAGAATTTGGACATAAGAGCATTGATTGCAAAAACTGTGATACATGCTCTCAGTGTAGTCAAAACCACAAGACATCGGAGTGTACGTCAACTGTTTTGAAATGTGTTAATTGTTTGAAAATGAATAAAGAACGTAAAATTAACTTGGACGTAAACCATGCCGCATTTAGCTCTCAATGTTTGGTTTACAAGAGACTTTTTGAACAAAAAAAAAGCAGCTTGCGTTTCAATAAATAGCAACCGAGTTCCAGGCAGAATGGTAATCAATTTAATTTTTTTGTATTTCAATATTGCGGGGTTGTCAACAAACTACGTAGCATTACGTCAGCGGTAGTTTAGATGAGTCTGCAGCTGTTCTTACTAATACCATGAAAACGTGTACAAATAAGCTAGTTGAACAAAAATTTGTTTCTTTGAAGAACTCGAAACAGAGGAAAATTGATCAACATCAAAACAACAGCAGAGAGTTATCGAAAATTTTGAAATCATTATTGAAACCTAGCAATTGCAGACCGCGGTCCATAATTTTTGAAGGCACAATAGAACAGTCTGAACAAGCAATTGCATCTAAGTTTAATGATTATTTCGTCAATAGCGTTTCATTGATCAACCAATCAATTGAATTGGTCGATGAACCTGATGAATTAAACCAGCCAGTTAATATTAATTGCAGATTTGAAAGTTTTCACCCGATCACAATAGATGAGCTTAGAAATATTTGCTTTTCCTTAGGAAAAACGGCTGGAGTAGATAATGTTAATGCTAGAGTTATTCAAGATTGCTTTCATGTCATTGGTCACACTTTACTGGACCTTATTAATGAATCATTGCAAACTGGGCACGTGCCTGAAGTGTGGAAAGAATCGTTGGTTGTTCCGATTCAAAAGGTTGCTGGGACGATTAAAGCCGAAGAGTTTCGTCCTATCAACATGTTGCACACATTAGAGAAAATTTTAGAGCTTGTTGTGAAAGGCCAGTTGTTAGAATATTTGAATAGTAATTCTTTGTTGATTTCGGAACAATCTGGTTACCGGGAAGGCCATTCTTGTGAAACCGCGTTAAATTTAGTATTAGCAAAATGGAAAGATAACTTAGAGAGTAAACAAACAATTTTTGCTGTTTTTTTGGATCTGAAACGCGCTTTTGAAACAATTTCTAGGCCCTTGTTGTTGAAAGCATTAAAGCGCTTTGGAATTTCGAGTACTGCATACAGATGGTTTGAAAGCTATTTGTCTGACAGAACTCAAAGGACTGTTTTTAATGATTCTGTTTCCAGTCCCGTGGGGAATAACCTTGGTGTGCCCCAGGGAAGTGTATTAGGGCCCCTTTTGTTTATTATGTATATTAATGACATGCGACGTGTTTTACGATTTTGTGACATTAATCTGTTTGCAGATGACACTGTGTTATTCATTGCAGCTAAAGATTTAAATGAAGCCGTTACCCATTTGAACGAAGATTTGCGTTTTCTAAGTAGATGGTTGAAATGTAAGCAATTGAAATTGAATATAAGTAAAACTAAATTTATGGTAATTTCACAGAATCGAGTAAATGAGAATGTCTCAGTTACGATTGATGGTGAGACAATTGATCGCGTTCGGGAGATTAAATATCTTGGCGTGATTATTGATGACAAGCTAAAGTTCAACGCTCACATTGACAATGTCATCAAGAAAATTGCCAAGAAGTATGGAATTCTATGCCGATTAAAAAACGATTTAACTACTTGCAGTAAAATACAGCTATACAAATCAATCATCTCCCCTCATTTAGAGTTTTGCCCTTCCATTTTATTCTTGGCCAACCAAACACAAATATTGAGGTTACAGCGTTTGCAGAATAAAATAATGCGCTTGATTTTAAGATGTAACAGATTCACTTCCTCGACTTTTATGTTAGACGCTTTACAATGGCTATCAGTGAAGCAAAGAATTGTGTATTTAACTATGGTGTTCATTTTTAAAGTAGTTAATGGTTTGCTTCCTCGATATTTGTGTGATCGAATTGAAAGAGGAAGTGATTTTCATAGATATAATACTAGAAACGCGGATGAAATAAGAACACCGAATTTCTTGACATGTGCTTCACAAAACTCATTATATTTTAAAGGAATAAATGTTTTCAATTCGATGCCAAGACACATTAAACGTGCACCAACACTTTCAGAATTTAAAAGACTATGTATTTCACACGTTAAAACTGCATTCTGAGCAGCAAGCGTAATTTTTTTTTCAAATATTTATGAAGATTGTACCTGACGATGTTTTACTATTATAAAACGGATTATTTTGTGTGGACCATTTCTTGTACATTTATGTTGCTTTTTTTTTGTAAAAATGAAGAATGTATCTGACGAAGTTCTTTACAAACGGATTAAAATGAGTTGGCTATTTTATTTTTTAAATTTTATTTTTTCACGTTTACAATACTACAATACTCACTATTTTGTTCGTCACAGTGATGATGATGGAAATTTGTATAATGTTGTGTTAGTTTAAAAAAAAAAAATAAAGAAAGAAGTCTACAATTGTTTGAGCCTCGCGCGCGGTATACAGATATGATGGACTTCTTTTTGAATTTGTTAAAAAAAAATTGGCCTTTGATGCTTTAGATGGTACTATGAAATAGTAGCGAGTTGTCTGGCTGAATGTCAGGGAATTCTTCGTCAATTCTTTTGTGGTTGAAAGTAAAAGTTTGACTAATGCCGGTCCAGGATTTTTTCGGTTTGGAAACATTCTTGACATCCCTGGTGAGATATTCTTGGCCAGCCCTAAACTAAGCTGGCGGCTCCATTAGTGTTGGAACTGCATTGGCTCTGTAACGGGCAGGATCGGATATTGGCTTGTCTTTTGATAATGTCCTTTTACTGGATTCTGTGATCTGAATTGCAACAGAATTTCCTGATCGCTGGGAATACTTGCGAATTTTTGTGGTTAACATCAAAGCTTTTCACGATTATGTCGCTGTGAAGCAAATGGATACTTTTGAAGAAATTTATATCTGTAGATGAAATCAGTTCGTTTTTTTTTTTGCATAACTGGTTTAAATTGTTACCAAATTAATTATCTTAGAGATAAAATCGTCTAGCTCAAACCTTTGTAGGGGTAAGGGCGGGACCATCATCATCATCATCAGTCCTATCCAATTTGTGGCTACGTGCTCTACCGAATACAGTGCGTTCGATAATTGCCGCCATGTCAAAAGCAAGCCTCGACGAACAAGCTTCAGTTGCCGATAAAATAACGGAAGCCTCGTGTAGCGAAGTATCCGTAGTGAAGTGTTCTGAAACGCCAGTAGCGGTGACTCTCGAGCAAAGAAATTTCAGAGGTCGTGATCTTAAACGGAATCAATCGTGAAATCCTCCCTTTCATTCGCGACAAAGAACGCCATCGCAATCGAGAGGCAACAATCGGTGGATATGCTGGTTTCACTACCGGCATGGCATTAAAGCTCAAAAGTGTGAAAAGCAGAAAGGTGATAATGAAAACGTTACGTGCATTTTTTCGACGGAAAACTTCCCGTGTACACTCGTCCACGAAACAATTAGCCAAGGGTTCCCCATCAAAACCACTATCCAGTGCCAGTGTTAATCCGGCCTCCGAAATTCAACGAATTCACGTCCATGACGAAAAAACCTCAAGGCAGTTCCTGATTGACACCGGCGCTGACATTTCAGTTTTACCCCCCTCGCCCCGAGAACAGCTCCAGCCCACCAACACAAATCAACTATTCGCCGCCAACGGTAGTCCCATCAAAACCTACGGCACGAAGCGCTTAACCATTGATATTGGCCTCCGACGATCATTTGTATGGGTGTTCACAATCGCCGAAGTAAAGTCTCCGATAATAGGTGCCGACTTTCTTAGGCACTACGATTTACTCGTGGACCTTCGACGGAACAAACTCATCGACAACACCTCACGCTTAGAAGTCAACAATGTCAACGTCGCAGCTGAACCCTTGATTTCAACGTACGACATAAGTATGCCCTTTGCTGATCTGCTGAAAGAGTTTCATGATATCACCGTGTTCAACATGAACCATCGTCCTAGCCCAGCTAAAACTATCCATCAAATTATTACCACCGGACCACCTGTGTTCTGCAAGCCCCGTCGACTCCCGATCGACAAGCTCCACGAAGCAAAAGCCGAATTTCGTTTTCTCGTAGAGCAGGGAATCTGGCAACCTTCAAATAGTTGTTGGGCGAGTTCCCTCCACATGGTTCGAAAATCGATTCGCGGTTTGAACGCTATTACTGTCCCCGATCGTTACCCGGTCCCACACATACAAGACTTTTCTAATATCTTGCATAGCAAGCGCATCTTTTCGTGTATTGACCTCCAGCCTGCATACCACCAAATACCAGTCGCACCAGACGATGTTCCCAAAACGGCGATTACCACACCATTCGGTTTGTTCGAGTTCAAATTCATGACGTTCGGACTCCGTAACGCCGGACAGACTTTACAACGACATTTACACGAGATTCTAGGCGACTTAGATTTCGTGTTCCCCTATATAGACGATGTCTGCATCGCATCGAAAAATATCAACGAACACAAGCAACATTTGAGGATCGTGCTTCAGCGACTACGTGAAAATGGTCTCATCATCAATGCAGGGAAATGCCAGATCGGCCTTCCTGAGGTTGATTTTCTTGGTCACATGATAACCGCAGATGGGATCAAACCGAAACCGAGCAAAGTCGCAGTAATTATGGAAATCCCGAAACCCATGACAGCAAGACAATTAAAAAGCTTTCTGGGCGCAATAAATTTCTACCGCCAATTAATCCCTCGCGCCGCCGAAGTTCAGCAAATCTTGCATGCGATGATACTAGGTAACGTAAAAAACGACAAAACTCCGCTCGTTTGGGATCCAATTATTACGAACGCATTTGAAAAAAGTAAAAAGGATCTTTCGGATGTCACATTACTCGCACACCCTTCCGTCGAAGCCTCGCTTGCTCTGGAAGTCGATGCATCGGGTACGGCGATCGGCGCTGTTCTGCATCAAGTCAACGAAGACGATCGGCAACCTCTCGGATTTTTCTCTCGTAAGCTCACCGGCAGTCTTCTCAAGGCAATCGCGAACTGTATGGTATGTATGCAGCAGTTCAACATTTTAGGGATGTATTGGATGCCCGAATTTTCTGTATATATATGGACCACAAGCCCCTCGTCTCTGCGTTTCTTCAACGACCCGAAAAAGCAAGCCCAACACAGCTTCGAAGACTCGCCTACATAAGCGAGTTCACTACTGATATACGACATGTACCCGGTCCAGACAACAAAGTTGCAGACATGCTCAGCAGATTGGAATCGATTACAGCCACCAACGAAGCCATCGATTTCTCCGACTTAGCCGAGCAGCAGAAGAACGATCCTGAATTAAAAGCCTATCTAACAGACCCTCCTGCAAATACTACGTTGAAACTGAAAGCTTTTTGTTTCCCACTCTCAAATACTCCCGTGATGAGCGACACTTCTACCAGTGCCATTCGTCCATTCGTTCCCGTTGCGTTTAGAAAGCAAATTATTAAAAATCTACACAGTATATCCCATCCCGGTGTTCGCGCAACGATTTGTCTAGTGGTCGACCGTTATGTATGGCCCTCGGTGCGACGAGATGGCAGAGACTTCGTGAAATATTGCATACCTTGTCAGAAATCCAAAACACATAGACACAACAAGACACCGATCACACCCATTATTATGCCAAACAGTAGATTCTTTCATGTGCACATGGATATAATCGGGCCGCTTCCACCTTCAGATGGAAACACATATTGTCTTACAATGGTAGACAAATTCAGGCGATGGCCCGAAGTAATTCCGATCTCCAACATCACGGCCCATACTATCGCAAAAGCATTCGTGAGCGGGTGGATATCGCGACTTGGCGTACCCGATAAAGTGACAACCGATTTAGGAAGACTGTTTGAGTCGGGCCTATTTCGCACACTTGCAAAACATTTCGGTATCAACCACTTACGAACGATGCCCTATCACCCACAAGCAGGGTTGCCACATGCACAGATTTATCTAGATTGACACAGATTTTTTTCATTTTTTGCATACAGATATCTGTATGTGAAGATTACAGATTTTTGAGAAAAACCAAGATTTTTAAGATTTTTGGTAATTGTCTTCCCACTCAAAAACCTCAAATTCAAAATATGAGTATATTTTAGGATCCTACTTTTTATAAATACTACTTTCAGTATGATGTTTAGGCTTGAAGCAAAATAACACATTTGACACTGACACTACAGTGACAGATGACAGCATGAAAGTCAGTTTGTGTGTGTGCCCTAAATGATTTCTCCATTATTTTTTTTGATTATATTATGTTTGATAATTTTTGAAGAAAATTTCATAGACTTTTTCAAGATTCTCGGACATTTTTTATTCCTTCTTGCGTTTCTATAGGCATTCTTCACACGTTTGAAGGCATTCCTCCAGGGATTCTTTCATGAGTTTTTTCTGACATTGCATCGGCAGGTTTTTCAAAACTTTCTTGTGATGAAATGTTTGGAGGAATCCCTGATCTTGTGAAGTTTTGTGATTTCAAAGGAATCACTGGAGGACACCTGAAAGAACTATACAGAAACTTAACATTTTTTACTGCAGTAATTCTTGGAGAAAATCCTGTTTTGTTGGATTTTTTGCATGACCTCCGCAATCCCATCTTTTGAATTTTTAACTTTAAAAAATCGGAATCATTTTTCAAATTTTGTCTAGGATGCCTGCAAGGATTCTTACTTATAGTTCTCCAGATATTACAACAATATTTTTTCCAGGTATTCCGTTGGAGAAGTGTTTGTTTCAAAGTTGCGCAAGAGATTGTTCCAAAAATTTCGGCAGAATTTCTTCCAGTGATTTCTACAAAAATACTATTCTTCTAATGTAGGAGTATTTTTATGCATTCATGCAGAAGAATTTTAGGAAGTTCGAATAATATTTTCGATAGTTTTTTCTGCTATGTGAAGCATATTTATTTCGTACGTGATTTTTTGTAATCTTTAATATGATCTTGCAATGCGAAAACCTATACATATTTTGCGCAATTGATAAACAGTTGCAGATCGATAGCACCGATTACAAAAAAAAATGGTTTGTGGGCTTTGGATCAGATGGAGCTTCGGTAATTATGGGTTCTGCCTGATCCATCAAAAAGCTGCTGAAACGTGACTGTCCTCATTTGATAATTATCAAATGCACCTGCCACTTTTTGGCCCTTTGTGCAAGTAACGCGTGCAAAAAACTACCATTGTAGCTGGAACAAATAATGCGATATATCTGCAGTTACTTGTCCTGCAGCTTCAAACGATCCAAAAAATCCCAGATGACACAGTTCTGCATCTGTCTGCCACTAGATGGCTATCGTTGGAGACAGTTGTCAAATGGAATATGGAACGGTTTTCGGAGCTCGTGTTGTTCTTCTCGTTCTAATCAAACTGAGACAACAGTTTTATTGTTGTCATCTTAATGACCCGATGACGCTGCCATTTCTTTTCTTCTTAAGTTACGTATTGTCTCTTATTATCAAAGCGAATCGAATCTTCCAGTCAAAAGCTATGGAAATCCTGAACATGTGCAATTAGCTGAAGTCTCGCTGATGGAGCTCCTTGCAGAATTTTGTGGGAGTAAAAACTGGGGGGTGGGGGTGATGCGAAAATTGGAGAGGGGGGATATAAGGGGGCGTTGGAAGGGGACGAGTGGAAATGGTTTTGGAGGGGGGAGGGGAAGGTTGGGGGGGGGACGGGGGAGGGGGGAAAGAAGGGCGAGGGGAAAGGCGAGGGGGGGGAGGGCTCCGGGGGGGGGGGGGGGTGGAAGGAAGAGCGGGCGTGGAGGGGGGGGGGGGAGGGGTGCACGAAGATAGATATTATTCGTTGTTGGCATGGACCAGGACAGACACATGATTCGTTGGGTGGGCAATAGTAATGTGATAGATTGCGCTCATGTACCACCGATAGCTTGTGATAGTTTCTAGCGGTAGTTTGTACGCACACTGTTTTGATGCGTACATGGGAGAGGAACTCTTTTCTTTTGGGTTTGTTTTTATACACAACGTCTGATTTTTACTCAATTTACTCTTCATATCTTTCATTCTAGCAAACATTACTGTCCACTCTTGGTGCCTCATGGTGATAAGCGGACATCTCCTTCTAAATAATTCCCAGTTGAGTTATTAGCGTTCAAAGTGTTTCAGGGTTAGGTTATGAGTTAGGATTCTTTATTAGAGAGACTTTCAGCCAAAGTATTTCAATTTTTAGTGACAGTTCCTATTTTTCAAAGTCACTGATTGAGCCAATCCTAAAAAAATACACCGGAGCACTCACACTTTTCTTCTTGCAATCGAACCAAGCCGATGCACACTATGCCATCCGGGTTTTCAACTAACGAGAACATATTGGGTTACGGTGCATGAAACCCACCACATACACTCATTAGACAGCTTGACACGTTATTCCGCTGAACCATCGAACGAAAACTCATTTCCGGTGTCGTTTCTGCCAAATCATGCGTGACTTATCGCTTGTAATGATTGCCATTGCCAAATAGATTGTCAAAAAAAAACATCCACCTCGCTCTCGTCGTACCACTTTGTTTGAAGTTTGTCGTCAGCGTTGTCGGTCTGGGTTTCTTGACATCGTAAAGGTGGAATGGTTCCACTTTCTTTGACATTCAATAATAACTGGTTCTCAAAAGAAGAAAACGGATAGGAAACATTCTTTTTTTTTTGTTCGTTCTGAGGGCATGTATGGGTATTTCCCTTCAAACTCAATAATCAATGTTGTCAATCGGCGGTATCAGCAACGGTGCTAGCTTTGCCATTTTCCAGATGCCGAACTGCTGTGGCATAGACGTTCTTCGGTTAGTGAAAAGCCAGATTTCTTTCGGTTGGGTCGTTTGAAAGAACATTGCTTGAACACTACTCACCATATGTATGGAATCTTTGGATTAAAAATTGCAACACCAAATCATATATAATATTTTGAGGTGATGTCCTTATTGGGATGCTACTGCGATATATTTGGGTATTGCAGTACTTTTTCAAGTGCCGTCATATTTTTGGGGGATAGCGTAGTTGCAAGGGTCGGAGCTGTGAGCTTGAATGGCTCGCATGGTAAGAGCAGGTCGCATTTCCGGCTAGAAGCAGGGATGCCAGCTGAATGGTTATAGGCAGATAAGAACATATTGAGTTGAAAATATGTCTTGTTTATCCAATAATTTGTCATTCGATAGTTTAAGCTTTGAAAATTTGAGTTGATAAACAATGTTGAGGTTTGCACTTTTTTTTTCAAACTATTCTAAGACAATATTTTGAGATTTGTTTCTGCCCATGAATAAAGTTGCCCATATTAATGCGTTTCATAAAATAAACCAAGTTTTGGGATAAATTTCCGAAAATTTACGCAACACACTTGCACTTATCAAGAAAGGAATCACCTAAATTAGCCTATCCATTTTCATTAAACGTTTCGCCAAAAATGTTAAAGATCATGCGCCCGCTTTTCTCTGCATTCCTGGTCACGAGCTTAAAATTGTGTAAAACATTGATAGGGTAAGGAAGGGGTTTCAAGCAGTACACGCACCAGCTGGGATGTATGATGAAGCTGTGCGTGACTTGTAATTGTACTTCTTTCAGAAACGATCAATAGCTTCAGAAACTTTCAGAGCCATTAAATACAGTTCCCAGTTGGAAGTACTTACTCAAGGCAGACGAAAAGCTTTCCGATCATGAATTTTTTTTCCTCAGTGCTAAAATCGGTACAGAAACTCACAACATTATATAAGTACGATTATTTGCATGTATGGAAAGGAAAAGTGAATAAAGACAATTTACTTTAAGAAAAATAAGACACAATAAGTACCCTAGAGGCCCAAGGTAGATAACTTCATTTGCTGGGATCTCACGTTTTACCTTAACACTACTCGTAATCTTCTGCCTCCCTTAGCTCAATCGGCAAAGACGCAGCTACAAAGCAACACAATTCTGGAGGTGGCAGGGTTCAATGCCCGGTCTGGTCTAGGAATGTTTCGTTAAGGAAAATTTCTCGGTTCACTGGGCATATAAAGGGGTATGGTTGTACTTGCCACACAATCATACTAATACAAAAATGGTACCTGCCATCAATAGCTCCCAATTAATAACTGTGGAACTGCATTTAGAACACTAAGTTGAGAGCAAGCAATAAGCTTATTGTGAAAGCAATAAGTTTGAAACGCTTAGAAAGTAAAGTAAGCTTCTGCACAGTAGTTTTTCCTACAAGTTTTTATCACTTTAAGACAATCTTTTTAAAAATTGTCGACATTATTCGCTGTTTTCACGTGTTTTCTGAGCTTCACCTTAGTTAGATCCCAGGGAATTTCGATTGCGCGAATATCTGTACAGTTTGGTGGATTCATCACGATGGAACTCTAGAGTAATGGCAAGAAGCGAGATCAACCGAAAAGATTGTAGGCTTGTTAAGCTGTTTTATTAAGTGTAAAGGGTGATACGGTCAAAATTTGGTCAAGGGAAAACGCGTGTAAATCGGTGAAATCGTTTATTTAAAAAATCAAATTAAATTTCTTTTTCAAGTTCAATTAGTATAAAATTCAGAAAAAATATTCAGTTAGGCTTCCGCTTTTCCAAATCCGAATTGCCGGGCCTTACGCTTGACCCCTGCCATCAGATTTTGTACAGCCACCTTGTCCACCTTCTTCGCCGCAGAAAGCCAGTTTGCCTTGAACTGCTGCTCGTCCTTAGCAGTTTTTTTGGTCTTCTTTAGGTTCCGCTTGACAATAGCCCAGTATTTCTCAATTGGGCGGAGCTCTGGCGTGTTGGGAGGGTTCTTGTCCTTGGGAACCACCTGCACGTTGTTGGCGGCGTACCACTCCATGGCCTTTTTACCGTAATGGCAAGATGCCAAATCCGGCCAAAACAGTACGGAACAACCGTGTTTCTTCAGAAAAGGCAGCAGACGTTTATTCAAACACTCTTTCACGTAAATTTCTTGGTTGACAGTCCCGGAAGCTATGAAAATGCTGCTTTTCAAGCCACAGGTACAGATGGCTTGCCAAACCAGATATTTCTTTGCGAACTTTGACAGTTTCGTGTGCTTGAAAATATCTGCTACCTTTCCCCTTCCTTTTGCCGTATAAAACTCCTGTCCCGGAAGCTGCTTGTAGTCGGCTTTGACGTAGGTTTCGTCGTCCATTACCACGCAGTCAAACTTCGTCAGCATCGTCGTGTACAGCCTCCGGGATCGCGCTTTGGCCGTCGTATTTTGTTTATCATCGCGATTTGGAGTCACTACCTTCTTGTAAGTCGATAGTCTGGCTCGTTTTTTGGCTCGATGCACGGTTGTAGACGATACACCCAGCTTATTTGCGGCATCTTTGAGAGATAGGTTAGGGTTTCGCTTGAAACTACCGGCAACTCTCTTTGTCGTCTCAGCGGCTTCCGGTTTTCGATTTCCCCCCCGATCCAGACTTCCTGGCTGTCGACAAACGTTCCCCAAACACTTTAATTACATTTGTAACGGTTGATTTGGCAACTTTTAGCGATTTTTGATACGCTGCTCTTCTTGCTTGGACGGCATTTTGACAACTGAAGAGTGAATTCCAAAATCAAAATAGGAACAACATTCTACACACACACACCTTCAAAATGAGGGGTGTTCAGGTTTTTTAAATGCAAAATTGAAAGAAATACGTCAAGTTGATATTGACCAAATTTTGACCGTATCGCCCTTTAGTAATGGACAAGATGTTTTTCTACATCCGCTTAAAAATTTCAACTCCATTAGGTTTTTGATTTTTTTTTTGTGGGTGAGGTGGCTTTTCCAGGTCTTTGCGTGGGGGGTGGTGTGGTGGGGGGGAACACTGTTTGTGGTGGGGTGTGGGGGTGGTGGTGTTTTGTGCGGGGGGGTTACTTTTTTTTTTCTTTGTTTTACCAATTACCTAGTTTTTCCGCCACATTTCCTACTGATGCTGAAGGATGTAGCTTGAAGTAATCCTTTACGTTCCGATTGATTGTAAATAGAGTCAGTGACATTGGGTTTTCTACCCCGTCTAGGATAATCAGTGAAACAGAACTGTTCTTCGTACTTTCGTAATGCTGTTTGACCTTTCCGACGCTTATATCTTCTTCCTTGCTCAGTCTTCTGGTCGAAAAACCACTGACCCTGCACAAATTGCACCCAATATATTTTCTTTGCTCGGGAGAAGGACCAAACATTTTCAAAGGTTTTTTTTTTCGAAATAATTAAAATAACTGACAACATCAGGACATCAGATATTTGTGAAGTTTTAATGTGTTCATCATAGCATGCTAAGCGTTTCACTGTCACAATTCGTTTGTTTACTTGTTTGCACGGTTTCTTCGTTTACAAAATGTAGCACATTGAAAAAGACGTGAAAGTGAAGGTTTTGGACATATGGCAACGTGAAAAGGGTCTAACTATGCGACAATTGGCGAAGCGCTCAGGAATTCATCACGCGAGTGTAAAATCCATCAGAACCAACTTTGGGGAACATTGTTGTTTGGATGAACTGCCAGGAAGAGGCAGAAAACCCAGATCCTTCAACCCTAAACTGAATCAGAAAGTGGTAGCTCTAATTCGGAAGAACAAATCAATGTCAATACGTGATTTGGCCAATAAAACGAGAACTAGCATCGGAATGATTCAACGTATCAAAAAACGGAACAACCTGAAGACGTACAAGAAGCAGAAAATCGCCAAACAAAGTGAAGAACAGAAGCATCGCGCAACACCAAGGGCCCGGAAATTGTATTCACGAGTTTTGTAGCAACCATTTATTTTGATGGTCGACGAGACCTATGTCAAAGAGGACTCAAAAACCTTTCCAGGTCCACAATAGTTCACTGTCGTCGTTGGGGAGGATGTAAACGATGCAGACAAATCGATTCAAGTGGAGAAGTTTGGTCGAAAAGTGCTCATATCGTAAGCCAAATGTTCCTGCGGTATGAAGTCTATCATTTTTTACACTACCGGAACAACCAATGCGGAAATCTGTCGATCTGAGTCTCAGCAAAAGAGGTTGCTGCCTTTATATCAGAAGCCATAGAACCCCTCCTTTTTTTCGCCGGATTTAGCGTCGGCTCATTACGCCAAAACAACTCTCACTCGGCTTACGGAAAAGGGTATAGATTTCGTTGTGAAAGACATCAATCTGCCAAATTGTCCTCAGCTTCGGCCTATTGAACGCTATTTGGTGATTGTGAAAAGGGTCTTCAAAAAGACTGGTAAAGCAGCTTAGATTATGCAGGAGCTACTAGATGAACTAGATGAAAAGTGTTCGATCAAAAAATCACAAATTCGTTATTTTATCCGGTTTTCACAATGTCCAAGTTCAATGCCGTACAATAAAGAATCATCCAATTGTTCGAATAAAGAACATGTTTTTATATGATTTGAAAAAAAAAATGTGAATTACTTATTTCAGTTCTAAGTCTACGGCATAAATGGATCGCAGCAAGCCGTGCTTCGAAACTGACGTGTTTTTTGTTTTTGCTGCGTCGTTTTTACGAAAAAAAAATATCAAACAATAATTCGTAATTTAACTTGAATTAACAGTGAAAGCATGAAATCTCCACGTGCTTTGTGTTTATTACGTGTTTTATGCAAAAAAACATGAAAAAACCCTTTAAAAAGAGATGTTGAAAACATTTTTCCCCCTAAAACGACACTGAATGATATTTTTTCAATGTTTAAGTAGAACTGTTGTGTAAAAAAAATCCCTTAGCTTTCGATTGAAGGAAGAAAAATCTTGCAAAGTAACATATTTTTTAAGTTACAGCCAATTTAAGACTAACATGAACCAAAACATTAAAAGTTTAATAACTCCGTAAATTTTGAGATTTGACCATATGCGTAGAACAATTTTTTTCTTCAAATATCATTCCCTATCACTCCTGAAAATATTTGCACTAAGGAACCGAACACCCTGTATAATACTATGTAGCCTTCGCTCTATGTTGCGTAGTTATGAAATATATCTAATCTGTGTGCGCCAGAAACTTCGTCAGTAGCCACACTGTGCGATTTCGCTATAAACTTGTAATGCCTCGTAAATATCGCCACTCAGCCTACGCCTCTACGCGCCCCAAATTTGATTAACGCATCTGACAGTTATGTGTAGCAAAGGCAAACCCTGAAGTGGCTAAGGCTGCAAACGCCTATGAGGGCCAGAACCTGCTGTTTACGGACGGTTCATTGATCGAGGATGAAGTTGGATACGAGGTGTGGGAAGGCCATAAGCCGCTGCTTATTCAGTAGCCTGAGACACGCAGAAATGGAAAAAAAATCAATCGCCATTGATTTTTGGGAACCTCTTGGGTTCTATAATAACTGTGCAAAATTTCAGCTCGATCGGTGAAACTATATTTTATGGCCCGCGGTTTTAATTTTACATCAAATTTTCCATGGGAAAACTTACTTTTACAGAGAAAAATCTGGCGAGGTGGCCCGTTGTCTTCTAAAAATAAGTCAATCCATTCATTCTCTGTAAAATTTTCAAAGGAAACTTTTCTTCGAAGATCGCTTAGTGTGGGGCGACTCTAGCGTAGTGGTTAACATCCATACCTCTCACGCCAAAGTCACGAGTTCGAATCTCACCCCCGGACAAGTTACGAAAATACCCAAAAAAGTATTTGAGTGGCTACGACGGGAAATGAACCAGCCCAGGGCTGAAAATCTCGATAATAAAGGAATAAAAGAAGAAAAGAAAATTTCGCATAGCGATCCTACGATAAATGAAAAAGGCTCAAAAACCAAAAGGGAACTGGAATTTAAATTTTGTCCCAGGCTATTATTTGCACTCTTACAGATGTGTCAAATGGGGCTCAGACTGTTGTGTTCTCCGACTCCGCTAATTTTCCACCTGCACTTGAGCATGGGAAGGTTGGACACCCGTAGCTGTCGTAGGCGCAGCGGTACGCTAACGTGACCTAGTCTGGGTATCTAGGCACGCAGGTATACCTGGTAAGCAGGCCGCTGATAAACTTGCAAATAACGGTCGTCTTGCTCAGCTGGAGGATATTCCCATAACCTACAGTGACGTCACCCGCTAGGTGAATTCGCTTGGGAGGAATCCTGGTGTTAGTTAGGCCAGTAGAAAATTCACATCAATAATTGTCTATGTAAAAATGAGAATCTCACTCATAAATAAACCACATTGCAGTTTGCACCACCCTGGTCCCGTAAACTAACATATGTAACATAAGTCCTGGGAAAAATTCAAAAGCATGGTACTTGAAATCAAACAATCGGATTTTAAAATGCTCTTCAGGGTATCTTATGCTATTAATAAATTGTTGAAAAATATATTTACAGTACGCTCAATGGACCATTATCTTCGATGTTACGCCGTGTACGGCGAACATGTTGAATCAGATTCTGGACGGTGTCTATGTCC
Organism: Aedes koreicus; assembly: GCA_024533555.2. Lineage (NCBI taxonomy): Eukaryota > Metazoa > Arthropoda > Insecta > Diptera > Culicidae > Aedes > Aedes koreicus. The sequence goes on from JAHHFK020002789.1 coordinate 15,603, forward strand.
ATTTCTTTCATCTTCCGCTTGATTCGATTAACCAATTGTTGCTCATTGTTAGCTTCCCAGCCATTGTCGTACACCATACGTTTGAGAACACTCCAAACATTTTCAATTGGACGAGCCTGAGGCACGTTAGGTGGATTGTCCTTTTTCGGTACAAATGGTACGTTTTGCTCAGTTAGCCAATCTAATGTTTTTTTTCCCGTAATGACAGCTTGCAAGATCCTGCCAAAACATGATTTCGTCGTCAGCGTGATATTTTTTGATGAATTGCTTCAATTCCGGCAAGCATTGGCTGATATACAAGTCAGAATTGACAGCTTTGGCCTTGTTTGGGCGTATCAAAGGCGCCGAGATACCCTTCGATGACATGGCTGCCCACACTAACACTTTTGGCTCATATTTCGATTTGCTGGCATATTTAACATCGTCTGGTGTTGTTTTAATGTTAGCAGTATAGAAACCATCGTTGCCACTCAATTCATGGTGCGAAAACGTGAAGTAAGATTCATCATCCAAAATTATGCACTTTCCATTTGCAAAATGCTCGCGACGAAGTGCACGGCAGCATTTTGGTATTTTTTCGAGTTGTTGCTGTGTATATTTTGGTGCACGCTGACTTTTTCGATAGATTACGTTATGTTTTCTCAAAATCCGATGGACTGTCAGGTTTGAAATCTGAAATTTTCGTGCTAATTTGCGTGTTGATTGGCCAACCTTGTTTTCAGCGCTTGACAGCAGTTTTTTCGTTGTTCTGGCACTCAATTTTGTTGGGCGACCACTTTTCTTTTTATTTTCCGGTTCTTTACCATCACGACAATCTTTCAAAACACGGTATATTGTTGATTTTTATATTGGCTCGTCTTTGAACACGCTCAAAATTTCACTTGTACTAAGCCGTCCAAAAAGGTTGGCGACTTGTGCTCGTAAATCCAGCTTGTACGATATTTTTAATGGAAACTATTGCGCAATTTGAGTTTGACAGTTCAGTAGGAACACAGATGAACGTGACTAGTTCATTGGTTGACATCTGTGTGTTTGTTAATGCTGTCAAATAAACGCCTGAAAGTATTCCCAGGACTTATGTTACACATGTTATGTCGATCTGCTACAAATTTACTCATATGCAAATGACCCGGAGCGGGCAAAATAGGCTGTATATTGCGCTTTTGTTGTCTTCTCTGTTGGTTAACTATAATTAGACAGTCGAGCCGAGATGAGAATAGGGACAGTTGATATCCACCCGGTCACCGATCTGGACGTGCGTGCGTTGCTGTCGGTTTAAAATAAAGCTTAGTATAATTTTCAAGCTAAGTGTTCAGTTGAATTATTCTCGGTAGAAAGGAGTCCCAGTCCATTTGACTTCCTATTTGCCCGCAGTATTGCCGTGTCGGCGGAATCGCGTATTTTCCGCGAGTGTCCGCGTAGTGCTTCACTTCTCGAATTGAACACCTGGTATAACAACCGTGATGTGTTTCTGCGTCGGATCAAGATTACAACACAAGAGTGGAATGATATGCCCAACCCTCGGGATTAGAAGATTCCTCTGCTGTTTTGCTGCTATTGATGTTTCTGTTGCTATTGTTGCTACTGCTGCTGCTCTGTCGTTTTCAAAGTTAGTCGTAATAATCAGCTACCGAGTCTAGCAAGGTCCTATTTATATCATCCACAATTTTATTAAAGGGTGTCCACGATGAAATTGCCACACACAAAATTGATTCGCAAAATTCGAGTTTTCATCCGATTGCCATCAAATTTTCAGGAATTGAGAAATAACTATTAAACTTCATTTTACCATTTTACTCGTATTTTATTTACAGTCCATACGCAAATGCCCGCACCTTGGCCTTAACCCCGGCCATAAGTTTCTGCACAACCTGTGAATCAACCGTTTTTTGCATGTAAACCCATACTTTCTTCAGTTCCTCGACTGTCTTCACTACCTTAGGTCGTTTAAGAAGGTGCTGCTTCATAATCGCCCAGTACTTCTCGATGGGGCGGAGCTCCGGAGTGTTGGGAGGGTTGAACATTTTCGGCACGAAATTGACCTTATTGTCCGCATACCACTTCAGCACGTCCTTGGAGTAGTGGCATGAGGCCAAATCCGGCCAGAAGATTGTTGGGACGTTGTGGGCCTTCAGGAGAGGAAGCAGCCGCTTCTGGAGGCACTCTTTTATGTACACCTGTCCGTTCATCGTGTCCTGGGTCACGAAAGGTGCACTCCGCTTCCCGCACGTGCAGATGGCTTGCCAAACCAGGAATTTCTTCGCAAATTTGGACATCTTCTGAGTGCGGACATGCTCCGGAACGCTGAACTTATCCTTGGCCGTGAAAAACAGGTTGCCGGGGATCTGTTTGAAGTCGGCCTTCACATATGTTTCGTCGTCCATGATGCAGCATTCAACTTTCGTCAGCATGTTGAGGTACAACTTCCTGGCACGGGTTTTGGCGGACTTGTTCTGCTTCTCGTCGCGATTAGGGGCCTTTTGTACCTTGAACGTTCGAAGCCCAGCCTTAGTTTTGGCCTTCTGGACAAAACTTCGGCTTAGGTGCAGCTTCTTAGCCACATCCCGAACGGAGGCGTTCGGATTTCGGTTGAAGGCCCCAACTACGCGGTTGTGATTTTTGGTGTTGTACGGAATACTTTTTCCTTCACTTCTGGGCTTCCGATCGGTGGTCAACCGTTCCTCGAACCGCTTAATCACTCGCGACACCGTGGAATTCGCAATTCCCAACGTTTTAGCGATGGAACGATGCGAGAGATCCTTGTTCTCGTGATGAATGCGCAAGATTTTATCACGCACGAGCTGTTCTTTCGACTCCATTTCCGCGAGTTTTGATCACAGGACTTTAAAACTTGCAGGATGTAAATAATGCACTATGAACTAAATCCACCCAAATTTTCATTAAATTCTACCCAACGGTTAAAAAGTTAGAGCAATTTCATAGTGTGGCAATTTCATCGTGGACACCCTTTACGAACCAATCAAATTCAGTTCGCATTATTTCTTCTAATCTCGCGTTTATCACGCATATATTATAATATTAGACTAATTGGAGTGTTTCATTGCTAAACGCCTTTAGCGTTGCTACAAGGAGCATAAAACGTCTATGCCTTACACATCATTATTGTGTTGTTATGGTATTAAAGATTGTACTCGAAAAAAATGCAATACTTTCTTTTGTGTAAAACTTTGTAATGCATAAGTAAATGAAATGTTGAGTAAAACAAGTTTAGAGCGTAATGTTTACATGAGCAAAATTTCGTCACAATCTGTCAAGTTGTTTTTAAGATGGCCCAAGCATGAAGTACTTCGACAAAAAGTTGTGGGCGCGGTCGTGGAAAATCCAAGCCAGTCCCAAAAGTGAATCGCGAAATAGTTGGGAATCGACAATTCGGCCGTGTTCCGTATGGTAAAATCGTTTAAGGAGATCCAGTTGACCCAGCGGTGAGCTGGCAGCGGAAGAAAAGCGAAGACGACCAACCCCGTGAACGCAAGGAAGGTGAGGGATTACTTCAAGCGCAATCCGAACCATTCGATTCGGGACGTGGTCAAGAAGGTCAATTCTTCCGTCTGGTTTGTCCAGCAGACAATGAAGCGGGCCAGACTTCATGTCTTCAAGGTAAAGAAGGCACCTAACCAAACCGATAAACAGAATACCGCGAGTGGTTGGTGCAGCCGAAATGCATCGTAATGGACGACGAAATTAAAGCGGGCGAAAAGCAGATTGTTACGGTTGATTATTTGTTTATGGTTAGATTAGAGTATGTCGATGAAAGATACAAGCTATTTAAGATCACCGTAACTGTTGAAAAGTAGAAACAAATTAGCGTGCGCTTCGCCTCTCTTCGCCGTACACGTCGCTTTTCGACATCAAAGGAGAATCCCACTGCAGAGAAATAATTGCCTCACGACAACACTTTTTATGCTGCACCACACAAAATCTTCCACGTCATCTCAGCCATCGGTGAAGAAGAGCGGAACCACAAAAAAAGGCTCTGCGGACAGACGTCGACGAATAGCGAATGGAAGGTGGTTCGCGCTGCGACACCAAGTAAGTCGTCTTCCATTTTGTTGGAAATTGTTGGCTAATCGTCGAAATAATTTCAGTCGATTCCCATCCCACGAGTTTCATCCACCGAAAGTTTGATCACGTGTCACGAGGCAGTCAGCCAAAACCGCACCAGAAGAGAAAAAAGATCCCAGATCGGATTTGTAGAACCATGAGCTCTTCGAGATGTTAACGAAAATTACCCTTAAGGGTCGTTTTTTTTTTGCGTTTGTTTCTTTCCCAGATCTCAACGGTGATTTCGGTGGTACACGATCCATCTCACGATTTGCGGTGATTTAGATCGCAATCAGCAGGACATTCATTGGCGAGCGGTTCACGACGAGCGGCATTTTGAGCAGGCAAACGTGCAAGAGAAACTAGCAGAGCGAGCAATAAATCCTATGTATCCTCCGGGCCCGTGAGTACTCAAACACTTCTATGTAAAAACCTGTAGACAGGAAGAAAGGAGAAAGGTTGAGTGGGAGTTTGAATAAAATAGAAGACATGAACGTGTGAAGGATGTACATGATCATGGTTAAAGAATATACATAATGTAGAACTATGTTTTTGTTGTTTTATGTTGGTAATGAAAGTGTATAGTGTTGGCATATTAAGTCGCTATGGGCATTTTGCTCTACCACTAAAAGGGAACTTGCAACAAGATCCCCGGCCTGAAGTTTTTCGTCGGCAAGTCCCGCCTGGATATTCCGAAGAAGTTCTGGAAAAAGAAGATCGACAAATTTTCCAAGAAGTACTTGGTGTGGCAGGTGATCTGTGGGTGTGGCAACTTCAGAAAGCCGTGCGTAACGACCGGCACCATCAACGGCCAAATAAAGAAAAAAGAATGCCTCCAAAAGCGCCAGCTGGCTTCCTTCCGGTCCAACGAAGGTGACACTCTGTTTTGGCCGGATCTGACATTGTGCCATTACGCGAAACCGCTGATGGAGTGGTGCGAAGCCAACGATGTTGTTTTTGTGGCGAAGGAGGCAAATCCGCTAAACTCGCCAGAACTTCGCCCAATAGAAAAATTCTGGGCGATGATGAAGGGCAAGCTCCGGAAAACAGGGATGGTCTTCAAAAACGACAAGGATTTGAAGAAAGATAAAAAATGTGAAAGAAAGATGGCGCAAATGTTGCACAGGCTTTTATGGGTAACGTTAAGTTCAAGGTAAAGACATTTAGTCTAGGAAAGGAGAGTTAAATAAACGGTTGTTTTAGAAACATAGCTAACATGCGTTTATTTATTTCCTGAGAGTTTCAAAAATATCTGACTTAAAATGCATTTTTGAAGATCATTTTTGTCTATTGCAGACATGGTAGGGTAATCGTATGAAAAATCGGTAAAATTATTCCATTTTTTTAAATGCATACGCTACTTTTGTTCTTCATGGCAGAATAACAAATGAAATTATAGTTTTCACGATAGATTCAATGGTAAATTGGGACATCAACGATACAATATGAAGGTGTTTAAGATAGAGATGTGCAATTCAGCTCATTTTAAAGAGCGAAACTGAGCCGATCCGCTCATCGGAATAAATCGATTCTTTTGACCAGCTCTTTTGATATTGTGACGTCAACGTACGCACTAGTGTGAATGTGGCTATACTAAGTAACTATTGGACTCAAAATATGGATGAAATAAAGCTTAAGCAATGAAAATACTTCACAACTTGGATTGGATTGGATTTCTTTATTTAAGAGACTTTCAGCTGCTTCACAACTTGTTTTTAGTCTAATTGATTTGAATATGTGATCTGATCACGTGAAGTACAGTGACCATTCGTTCATTGCAACATGTTTACATTGCAATGAGCGAGTGGCATTCGCTCATTGCAACATTTGACAGCGTCAAATCGACTGTCAACAACTCGTGAACCCCTTGAGTTAAATGATAGATTACTGGTGTCATTTGCATACGACATTTAATTGCTTTTTAATTGCAATAAGCGAATGGTCACTGTACAAGATTACAAGATTTACTTATTCAATTAACCAACTATTATCGTAATGTTTGATTCATCACTCAATGAGATTTGACATGTATAACATGTCAGTTGAAAAAATTAACAAAAGGATTCGACTACATTTTTAGATGACCATTCGAAAATAAAATTGATTTTGATTCTATAGTGTAAATAGTAACACCAACACAGTAGAACAGTAGAATCGTCTATTTCGAAATTACTCTTGTTTGCGTTGCGTGAGATTGTGCTTCGCAAAGTGACAGCTGGTTCGTCGATTTATGGAAAAAGAATACAAAAGAGGATCAGCTCACTTTACACAGCTGTCTTTTTTTTTTCTTTTCTGAATTTTGATTTGACAGAGTCGATGAATTGTTCAGCTCACAGGAAAGCAAAGCGGACAATTAGAACGGTGAGAACGGGTGAGCTGGTGAGCTGCGATTCTTTTTTAATGAGCTGGTTGTCATTTGCTCACTGAAATGAATCGATTCAGTGGAACAGCTCAGGAGCGGATTGCCCATCTCTAGTTTGAGACTCACTATCCTGACTTTTAAAAAAGTTCACTTTTTTCCCACCTCATGGGGTGGATCTATTGTAGTGACAATTGTACATTTCGCTTGTCTAATACATGAATAATAAGTTTTAGGGTTACCGATAGATTGTTAATGTATATTTGTGTATGGTATTCAGTCAACCGTCCACGAGACCGGCTTATGGTGAAGGTCGCAGAATTATGAAAATGATGCGCATCGCCAGACGGGGTAAGATGATTTTTAATATCACGTTCATAAATAGAAGATTATTTTAATTTGCACACGGAAAAAAATCCGTGCTTCAATCCGTGAACTACAAATAAACTACTGAATTCGAGAACAAGAAATAATTCACTAATCATGAACTAAACCACGTTTAAAGATAAAAATCTTGAAAACGTAAACTAGTTCACGATCCGTTTTTATTTTCGGGAATGCTTTTGTTTCTGTGCAGCTGCGGTCTATGAGTTTCAAACTTTTACTTTCTCACATAACGGAACCAAACATGCGGATTCTCTCCGACCAGAAAGTTTTTCGATACAGTTAGTAGTTGAGTTTTCAACAAACAAAGAATCTGGCAACACTGCCCGTCTTCAGCTTCTCTAGATAAATGCAAAAGGACGGCAAGGCTTAAAGTAAATCAAAGCCTCAGCATAAGATGATTGAATTTCGATTTCTGGCGGCGGTTCCGTTCTGATCATTCCCTGCTTGGAGTTGAAACGACCTGCCCAGATCTACAAATCAAAGAGCTTTACGAGTATTTTGTTAGCGCAATGCAGTTTTATAACCCCGGGGGGAAACTTTTGTTGTTTCTTCCACCCTAGAGGAGTTGTATGATGCATTTCGTGTGTTTGAAGTTGACAACCGAAAGAAGCCTGGGTAAATTCACTTGACGATGATTCTGATTTCTTTTGTTATATCCTTTGGACATAAACCAATCCGGGCGATCCAATATTTTACAGCAGAGAAAACAAATCGCTCTGCATCGATGGAAGCCATTCCAGAAATGCTTACGTCTGTAAAACTTGAATGTGTCCCTGTAGTTTGACAGAAACTAAATCCCAAATCATATCGTTCCATCTGGTTGGTTACAAGTTGGTTGTTGGCAACCACCGATAAAAAAGCCACCGTCCAATTAATCAGGAACTTTAATGAAATTTCACCACCCGTGGAGACAAAACCACTCTCGATGAACGTTTATTAAGACATTGCGGCAGAATTTTCCGCCTCGGTGTTGCTCGGAAAAGTTTAGCACATCTAATGAAAATTAATGTGAAGAATGAAACTGGCTCTGTGCGGTTCTGACCTAAGTCAAACAGCAATTTCACACCCAGCGAGGAGGTTAATGAGATCTAGTTAGAAGAAAATAGCCAAACAGTCCCCAACTGTGTATGTATGTGTGTGTATGTGTGCTGTATGTTCCCTGTGAGCTAACTAGAACGAAGAACGAAAAAATTGGACGAAAGTTGAAATTAGGTGGTGCTGCTGCTGTTGCTGCTGCCAGGGAACACGCCATTCCGGATGGACACGAGGTGGAAAAACGGTTAACAAAGGGATTTTAGTTTGTTTCGTGACGGGACGAAGGATTGAATGCTTTGTTTTTTTTTTTATTTCTTCGCTTCGTTCTTGAGGCGAATGCTGCAGCAAATGGTTTTGAAGTTTATTAAGAAACGACCGACCGAAGACGTGGCAAATCAGAAAACTTCAAGAAAATTACGTAATTTTCTGCGACAGTTTCTTTTTTCGTCATTTGTTAAGGTTTCTTTTGGCTTTCTTTTTCCGTCGCTTCGATACATTATCAGGGTGGAAAAACCAACAGCAGCGCAATAAAGACGAAGTGTGTAAGTCCACCGTGCACGGTTTTCCACATTGTTTAATCCTAAGTAGTTCGTATCCAGTGGCTTTCTCGAGCGTATAATTGCAGCTGTAGCCCGGAGTAGAAATGGATTCAAATTGTGTTTGTGTTTGCTACAATGGAAGCAATTAAGACTTACATCTGACAATTTATTGCCCCGGACTGGATTAGAAAAGTTACATACAGTGTGTTGCCTGTTCAAGTGCATTTATTTTACTCTCGGTGAGACGAAAGTGCTGAGCGGATTAGAATGGTTCTAATCAGACTAGTTTGCAATTGTTTCTTTTTTTTTTAAATCGATGCTTGCTAGTTTTGTATCTATAAAGATAGTATAACCAAATGGAAAATGTTTTTTTTTCCAGGGTGCTGTACCATCTGTGCGATTGTGAGAGCCTTTTTGATTGAATTTACCACAAGCCCAATCAGGACCCGTTGTTCGGTCACTTCTACAGCAATCTAACAAAACTGACTACATACCAATACTCGACGTAGACTACGTCGCAAGGGTCATATGAAAAATTGAAAAAAAAACGACTATCACGAACAATTAAAAACACTTTGAACGATAATAAAGGCTTGATCATTAAGAAATGGGACTCTTCATTTTAGAGATAGCGACGCTCCAATTGGTCGGATATGTATTTTTTTCACATCGTTGTGTTGTTTGTAAACAATTCTGCAAGGTTTATTGTTTTTACAGTTTGAAAATAACGCGGTTCCAAGATTTTCATCATGCAGGAAGAGAAAAGAAAAATAATTGTGCACAGTTACTTGCAAAATCCATCTGTGTCAACTTGGAAAGCGGCCATCGAGAAATACACTTTGCGAGCCATTTTCGTTGGGCGGGATGCCCGAGTCGTGAATATGCAGTTCTACTGTCGTGGACGAGAAGCAACCGGACTTAAAATGGACGAACCCCAACAGCAGAAAACCATCCTTCACGTTGCATCCAGGTAACCCGCTCGTACTCCCTCTCTCTCTCTGTTCCAGGAACAACAGACCGAATTCTCCGAGCAGACCGCTAACTCCAGGAATGGGTGCGAAACAGCTTTAAGCTGGAATTTATTTTGTTCATAGGTTATTCAGTGTTGAAATATAAATTTACAACTTACAAATTTCGGTTTTAGACGTGTTAAGGATGAGCTTCAGATTCCCTGTCTACAACTCCTGTCTACGTATCTGTGATTTAAGGTTAGATTTAGAACTACTAGATTTTAAAGTAACTTTCTGTGATAACTACTGTGATAACTAGATAACTCAATTTTTAACTCTTCGATTATTTTACTGGAAGTAAATTGTAGGAAAGTAATTGAATAAATTAAATTTTAAATGATTTACACTTGCATGCCTTTTTCTTCACTAGCGATACAATTGCAAAGTGAATCTTTCTTCCTGTCACTCAGTCTTCACCGTTTGACATATTGGATTTCTCTAGAGCCGGCTTGTCACCATCACTCAGTCGAAGTGACCCCGTTGTTCGGTTGCGGTTACACATCAGAGCAGTGCTAACAGCAACTCTCTCTCTCTCTCTCTCTCTCTCTTTCTCTCTCCGTCCCTCCCTCTCTTTCTCTCTCTCTCTATCTCTCACATACTCACTTACTCGCATGCTACAATGCCATGGACCCCACCAATCCTTAACGGCCGCAACGATACTCCCCATATACTATGGATGTATCTTAATGAAACATTGAATTTAACTTATTATTCTTTTTTTCCAAGATCAGTTCTTTATACAGACTCAATCAAAATTACTTTACAGAGCCCAGATTTCATATTTATATACATCTATTATCTTGAAACTAACGTTAAGGGAACAGTACCGATTACTTGCGGCAGTCATGAGGTTAATAGGAATAACAAGGAACAAGGAATTATAAAGCTCGGATCTGACTCCACGATGCTCAGCACATGACCAAATAACGTGATCTGCGTCCTGGTAACCTTATCCACATTCACAGAGATTGCTGTCGCTCAGCCCAACTCGGTATAGATGAGCGTTCAAAGAATAATGATTGGACATGAGGTGAAACATCACACGAATGAAGTCTCGACCCACATCCATACCCCAAAACCAAGATATCTTCGACACCTTTGGTATGATTGAATGTTGCAAATCTCCTTTACTCCATTTATATTGCCAGCTGACGAGTGACTGTTGACGAAAAATAGAAAAAAAATCATTGAAGGCGATTTGTCGATCATAAATATCGCCTTCTATAGCGCCCACCTTTGCAAGCGAGTCCGCTTTCTCATTGCCTAGAATTAAACAATGAGAAGGGACCCTTCCAAGTGTGATGATGAAATAACGCGAAGATAAAGCACTTAGAAGCTCCTGTATTTTCATGATAAAATACGAGGAGTGCTTTACCGGCCTCAAGGAGCAAATAGCCTCTATAGAACTGAGACTATCCGTGAAGATAAAGAACTGATCCGGTGTTAGTGAGGCAACAATTTCTGGCGTTAAGTGTATTGCCGCTAATTCATCGACTTATACGGAACAAGGAGCTTGAAGTTTACGATTGGAGCTATAAATTTCATTAAATATACCAAAGCCTGCTCACTCCTCTATCAATAGTCCGTCAGTCAAGAACGATTTAGTGGAATTAACTTGGCCAAACTTTGCAGCAAATATCACAGGAGCAATCACAGGACGATGATGCTCTGGAATTCCACGAAGCTCAACTGCCAAAGTCGGAGAAGCAAACACGATTGGGAATATTCGGCGAAGGGCTGACATCCTGTGTTATGTACAAATGGTACAAAGTCATGAAGCGAGTTTGAGGATTCAACTCATGGAGCTTCTCAAAGTTTTCGATCACCTGGGGGTTCATAACTTCACACCTGGGTAGGAGCCGAAGAGATAATTCTGAAAACCGATCTGAAAGTGGCAACATGCCAGCCAGCACTTCAAGGCTCATGGTATGACTCGAGTGCATGCAACCTAACGCGATACGAAGACACCGATACTGAATACGTTCCAGTTTGATGATGTGCGACCCAGCCGCTGACTGAAAACAAAAACTACCGTATTCTATAATCGACAAAACCGTTGTCCGGTACAACGTTAGAAGATCTTGCGGATGCGCTCCCCACCAGGTTCCAATAATTTTTCGAAGAAAGTTGATCCTTTGCTGGCATTTTCGCTTCAGATACTCAATGTGGGATCTCCAGGTGCACTTTGAATCGAACCAGACCCCAAGATATTTAAATGACATTGAATGATTTATCGGTTTACCCCAAACTTGAAGCTTCGGTTGTGCTGGGTTATGCATCCTAGAAAAAAACTACCAACTCAGTTTTCTCCGTAGAGAATTCGATACCTAGCTCGAGAGCCCAAGTAGACAAATTGTCTAGGGTATCCTGTAAGGGTTCTTGCAGATCGGCCCCATTGGGTCCCGTGACACTACGCCATCATCTGCAAGTTGTCTCAACGTACAGTTAGCACTTAGACTACAGTCAATGGCTTTGACATAAAAATTATACAAAAGAGGGCTCAAACATGATCTCTGGGGGAGACCCATGTAGCTAAATCGGGAAGCTGTAGAGTTTCCATGAGAAAAGCTCATATGTTTCTCTGACAGCAAATTGTACAAAAAATTATTCATTAATGGTGAAAAGTCACAAGCGTGGAGTTTATCTGAAAGAACTTCAACAGATACTGAATCAACAGCCCCCTAGATATCCAAAAAAAAAAAACGATTGCTACCCTTCATCAAAAAAACAAAAAGAAAAACCTTTGTTCTGGTCAGATTCGGTATCATACCATCATCCGGGATGGAGTGGTACGAAGCAAAATAAGTGAAAATTGTACCAAAACCGCAAATCCGCAAAATTGTCCGGAGTTACCTCTTATCAAGAGATATTGGGCTCTGATGAAGCGGAAGCTTTCTGGCAAGAAACAAGGAATCAAAGATATCAAACTACTCCATTAAATTTGGACAAAAACGGCCACCACGGTATCTTAAGAGTCTGCGCAAACCCTAATGGATGAAGTTAACGAACATTTTATGCATATTCCGAATAGTTATGTTTATACTTCGTGAATTATTAAGTCACATCCCATGAATTTGAAACTACAATTGAAATATAATTTGTGTTATACTTAAGTTTTGAGGTGTCCGGGTTATTGTGGATACAGACATAAAAATTTCTCCGCATCCTCAATATTTCTTTTTTACTGTCATAATCAATCCAAATTAATCTTACATCAAAAATGGCTACATTTAGTTTCTCTCGGGTTTTATATAGAAATTTGTGTTTCTTTTCTTCACTCATAAAAAAACGAACTAAAGCGTGAATGAGCTTATTTGTCGTGTTAGTGCCTGTAATTGAACGCAAACAAACCGGATACAGAATATTAAAAACGGAAAAAGGAGAATAATGTGGAAACCATGACCCTATGATAAATAAAACTGATAGTACTATCTACTTCTTGGAATGATCTTTTCAACTGCTTCAAATGGAGTTTACTCAGCAAGCTTTCTACGTCCAATTATTGTTGTACAAGCTTGTCATCGTTAGTCTTATGTTACATTTTACTGAGACAATGTGCTTCATTTCGTTTTGTCAGATAAATAACATGATCAAAACCTTCAGCCTTTTTGATAATGGTGCAATAATGTTCAATGCCAACAATAAGGAAATCAGATATTTTGGTTATTCGTTCCATAAAAAAATGAATAAATATCAACATTAGTTGCCACAAAAAAGAAAAGTAAACATTCAGTCCTTTCTCTCATATCGAAAACAAAAAGTCTCAATGTGAATTGCGGCATATCCCACCAGTATCACTACCTGTTATGTTTACCTTTATAAAAACGTCTCACGACGTGGCAGCGAAATAAATTAGTAGAATATGTGATATTTTCACTACTGGTCACATGGTGTCTCCCAAGCTATAGCATGATATAAGTCTTCTAATCTTGAAAGTGATCATTTGGACCTTTGAGGGAGAATGATAAATTTAACGAAGTACTTAAATTAGCAAACATAAAAGCTTAAGGAGTGTATCGAAAATAAGCTATCCACAAACTTTCTTTCAAATTATGTTGAAAACCGATATTTTATTCATACAAAAAATTGATCCTTTATTGTACGAGGTTAAACTTGAACATAATGAAGACCGGATGAAATTTAAGTTATTCCTTCACGAATTTTCGAACTTTGGATCGAATGCTCTTCATCAAGTTCCGGACAAGTGTTGCATCGCATTTTCTGGACGCTTGAGCCCAAATTTTTTTGAACTCCTGCATGTTCCCAGCTGGCTTACCAGTCTTCTTGAAGACCCTCTTCACGATTGCCCAGTAACGTTCGATGGGTCGAAGCTGAGGGCAATTTGGTGGATTGATATTTTTCTCAACGAAATCTATACCCTTTTCCGCAAGCCAATTGAGAGTGGTTTTGGCATAGTGAGCCGACGCTAAATCCGGCCAAAACAGTGGAGGTGTACTATGCTTCTTATATAAAGGCAACAATCTCTTCTGGAGACACTCAGATCGATAGATTTCCGCATTTATAGTTCCGGTAGTGTAAAAAATGGTGGACTTCAAACCACAGGAACATATTGCTTGCCATACCAGTACCTTTCGACCGAATTTCTCCACTTGAATCGACCTGTCCGCATCGCTCACATCCTCCCCAACGACGGCAGTAAAGTATTGTGGACCTGGAAGGGTTTTTGAGTCCTCCTTCACATAGGTCTCATCGTCCATCAAAACGCATGCATCCGGACGCTGCAAAAGACGCGAATACAATTTCCGGGCCCTTGTTGCTGCTCGCTTCTTCTGTTCTGCACTTTGTTTCGAGATTTTCTGCTCCTTGTAGGTCTTCAGGTGGTTTCGCCTCTTGATACGCTGGATCATTCCGACACTCGTTCCTGCTTTTTTGGCCAAATCACGTATTGACATTGATTTGTTCTTCATGATTAGAGATACCACTTTCTGCTCCAGTTTCGGGTTGGAAGAACCGGGTTTTCTGCCTCTTCCTGGTAGCTCATCCAAAGAATAGTGTTCCCCAAACTTATTAATGATGGTTTTAACATTCGCGTGATGAATTCTAAACCGCTTCGCCAATTTTCGCATAGTAATACCCTTCTCACTTAGCCATGTGTCCAGAACCTTAATTTTCACTTCCTTTTCAATACGCGACATTTTGAAAACGCAGAATTTGAACCGCACAAACAAGTAAACAAAAGAAAGCTGACAGTCAAACGCACAGCATGCAGTATTCAGAGCATAAAAAACCATCACAAATACATGCGTACAACGCAAATGTATGTGGATAGCTTATATTCGATACACTCCTTACAATAAACCAAACGGGTTTTCACAGCAGCAATATAATTTCGCTTTAACGTTGGTGTCTGATTTTTCAACCGACTCCTGTCCCCTTCCATGCATATTCCCAGGTAGTACACTTTTGTTGCTACTAAGGTTGCTCTATTCTACATCCGTGTGGCCTCCTTCCTTACATACTACACCACTGAATGCTAGTATAAAACACGGAGGACGAACCAAAATGGTTTAAGTGTTCAACATCAGCTCTCTGTAAGTGGTTCTACAGTCTATAAAAGGTCTGGGGCAACGCACTGCTTGCTTGTATTAGAAGCAAAAATAATGTAAACATTGCTGAGTCGACAAGTGATGACGTAACACTATTCAACTTTCTATAGGAGTGCATAGGTTCAGATAAAAAAAAATCGGTCCAAACGTTTATTATAAATGCTGAATTGTGGAAATAATCATGATTCAAATGCCATTTATTGAGCAGAAGAATGTCCTCCCTACTACATGTGTCAATTATAGTGAATTTAACTGAGGTACTTGAATGTTTGCCACTTAACTTTCAAACGCTGGGACTTGACAATCGAGTAGCGATGGAGGGCCATTTTCCCATCATCGGCAGACGGGAAACGGCTGAAAAATTAAGTTTTATAGCGCAAGGAATGCGGTGGTATTAGGGTCATGAGCGAATTTTGCTCATTTCACTCATATTGTTGTGGCTACTTTGCCAGACCTTATATAGACGTCATTGTCCTCTGTCTTCAACACCACGACCAGGTGGGTCGTTGAGCATAAGTATACGATATACGTGGCAGCCGCATTCACCATCTTTTCAAGAACGGCAACTACGACGAATGCATTGGTGTTGGTGCTTCTTAACTATCTAGCTACACATTGATGGAATGTTTAGCTACTGAAATTTCCGACGACAGGAAACGCCGCCCGTGGCTGTGAACACTAGAAGATCCAAATTATTTCACGTCACGTTGGGCGGGTTCACCGACTTAGGTACCACATCGATATTCAGCCGCTCCATCTCCTTCAACGATCGCTTCGAGTAGTGGGCCAACGCCAGATCCGGCCAGAACACCGCGTCTTTGCCCTTATGGTGTTTCTTGATGAACGAGGCAACTTCCGGCAGGCATTTCGTACCATAAATTTCGCCGTTCACGGCCAGCCCGGAGCGATAGAAGAGCTTTGACATCCCCTTCTCGCTGATTGTCAGCCACAGCAGCACCTTCTTGGGGAACTTGGTGTGTGAAATGAACTCCCCATCGTGGGGAAGGTAAAATACGAAGTGCCCTGCCAGTCATTGCCATCCAGGGTGAGATAGGTCACGTCGTCTATCACCACCGCCTGGTCACGATTCGCCGGGAAAATCGAGTTGACCATCTTATTCAGCCGCTGCTGCTGCGTCATTGCCTGCAGCTCCAAACCCAGTGGACGCGACATGCATGTCCATGTTCGCCAGGTACTTTTTCACTGTTTAGCCGGTTGAACTGACCTCCCGGCCAAGTGCACGCAGCGATGTAGCCACTTTTCCCTCGGTCTTCCTCTTCAGCATCCTTTGGAGCTTCTTGTCGCTCAGGGTCGTCGGCCGTCCGGATGCAGGCTTTCTTTCGATGCTTTGATTGTTGTCTAATAGTGCCAAGATGTTGTAGATGCCGGAACGGGCGTATCCGGCGTCCACAAAGTGCCGCACGATGTCCGTTTTCGACGCGGCGGGGTGCCGTTCTTTGAATGCGCACACTTCTGAACGGAGTTGCTTCACTGTTTTTGCCATCACGGTTAGAGTTCGACTGATAGAGCTGTCAAATTTTGTTTGCTGACTTATGGGTTACTATGATTGATGCTGCGTTGGTAGTTTTGTCAGAGCGGGTGAAGGTAAACCCATGAAATATCGGCAATTTTTGCCAATTTTTTTTCAATGTAAACGTTATTAGTCGGAGTTAATATAGCACATGATGATGCATTACTAACGCGGACTAGGGTAGCAATGGATTGTATTGGAAGATATTTTCATAGAATTTCAAAAAAACTAATGAAGTGAAATTTGTAAAAGTTTCATCATCTCAAAATATGACCCAATACAAAATCTTAGCTCAATCTAACATGGTTTAGGAGTGCCTCTCATCGATTGAAGTTTTGACACATTGACCCAAAGAAAAAAGAAAATCAAATTTCTGTCAATGCCAAATGACTCAAAAATGCATAAAACTTTTATATCTGATGCCATTTTGAAAAAAAATTGAAAGTAAATAAATGAGTTATTTTTATTTTTGAAACTTGAGACTTAAAAACACATAAACTATTCAAACGATGACAAAATTGTAATAGTACATGGAAATAATAAATTTTACATTGAATGTCTAAAATATGCCTTAATGCAAAACTTGTGATCATGGAAATTGCTTTGGAGATTGCTAGGGAATGTTTAATATAGTGATAGTTACCCCTGATATATCACTCAAAGCAGCATTTTATAATAGGTGTGTGATATTTCAATGGAGTGGTTCTTTCAATCAAAGATTTAAAAACAAAAAATTAGAAATTATTCAGAAAATTATCAAAAGCATTCGCTGATTTCAGTTTGACAGCTCGCATGCATAAATGGACAAACAAGTGGATTGGATACAGTCAAACGAATTCTGAAAACTGTTTGGGACTGCCGTCAAAAAGAGGGTGACATTTCTTCCTCTCCATGTTTTATCATTCGCGTTCGCTTGACCTGCATCTGTACACGATTCCTAGTTTAACGAAAAATGTACATTTACCATCCCTGGTTCTATTCTCGATTCTTTAAAAGAAATCAGTCCAGATGGAATTCTCCACCTTTTTACGCAAACAGAAACGATGTCTTTCCAATCAACGTAGGTAACCACGAATAACTATGAAGTGGTTGCATCTAGATCCTTAACTTGTGAGTCGACCACATGCTCACTACATAACCGCAAATATTCCAGAAGAAGAACAGCACGCAGTCAGGATGCCCTGCACGTGGCTTAGTGCAGTTTTCCAGCGTGAGCAACTTTTGTTCCCAAAAACTGGCACCGGGTTGTTAATGGGCCCGGAGCAACTATTGAAGATTTATTCTACCCCGAAATGCTTTTATCGAGCACATAAATTTAACTTGGTAATAAATAAAATCTAAATTACCATTATGCCAGTCCCATTTACTCTGGGACAGGATGTGTCTCCATGGCTTTTTGTCAGTCGCACGAGTCCGATGAATGTGTGAATGAAATGTTTTATTTGTTTCTATTGCTCATATCACCCCTTCTCATGTTCAGTATGGAGCTCGGGTGTCACCAGATTATCAACAATGAGGAAGATTTTTTGCACGAGAAGTTTCTGTAAGCGCGTGCATTCCCCCCCCTCCATTCCAATCACATGAATTTCGAAACAGTTTAGAGTAACTAAATAGACATCATTCATTCTGCTTTCTATTATTTTGAACGGTTTTAACTGCCCAATTGTGTAGGGAGTTCAGCATTGTGTCGCATGTTGCTGAACTAAAATTAGGATGCCGGCATGAAACTATACAAAATTTTCTAATGCTAATGGTAGGGTAGTGGGATGTAATGCCAGCTAGACTCATTCAGCCTATGTAAAACGTCATAAATCCAGCAACAAACAGGTTGATTGATTAATTCTGAAGTAGTTTAGACTTTATTCAGCAATTTATAATTAAAAACTTGAGCGAGATTTTTGTTTTCCCTAATTTTTCAGCTGTCATGATTTCACTGTTTGAGCTGACAGATTACCTTCACGATGTTCAAATGACAGAACTTTGGCAAAATTGAAACTATATGCTTAGTAATCCATCCTAAATATACAGAAAACAGTCATTCGTAATGAATTATCTGTTCACATACACCGTGTTCAATATATTCTCATACACTTTTTCCTTGCATTGGTGTCGTGCTACTACTCAACATGCTTCACGTATGTGTTGGTGTAGTTTTGCACTATGTTTATACAAACGCTTTTAGGTTTTGGCCGATTGTTTTCATTCGGTGTTTATCTTTTACCAGCGATAAAGGAGTTTCGTGCTGTGGTGATAAACAAGTTTTTGAAAGGTGAGCACCCGGGTGCTATTTTCAGAAATTTGGGTGACCGGAAGAGATCCGGTCGTACTCGTACGGTGCTGTCTGCACGAGTTGTTTAAGTGGTCAGGGAACGGATTAGACGAAAATCAGTCCCCTGTACGTAAAATGGCCGCAGATCTGAATGTTCCGATATCGTCAATGCACAAAATACTGCAAAATGACCTCGGATTCCAAGCTTTCAAATTATTCGTCTTGCAACAATCTCACAATGTCCAGAACGACATATTGTGGGATCTCTCTTCGAGAACTGTTCCAGAGAGTGATAGGATTATTCCACGGTTCCAAAGTGCTGCGTCAGTGATGGTTTGGGGAGGAATTTGCAACCGAGGCAAATTACCACTGGTTTTCATCGAAAAAGCCGTTAAAGTGAATGCCGTATATTATAAAACGGAAATTTTGGAGAAAGTTGTCAAGCCATATGTACAAGAGGTGTTTGGAGATGATCACTATGTGTTTCAGCAGGACGGAGCGCCATCGCAAACTGCAAATCTCGTTCAGGGCTAGGGCCATAGGCGTAGCCAGGGGGTGGGCTGGGGGGTTCCGTTGCCCCCCCCTAAGTTTTGATTTTATTTTTAGAATTTTATCATTTGTTATTATGTAATATTATGTAATATATTATTATTTATTTTTTATCTCTAGAAGGTTGCAAGGTAACTTGTTGCAATAAAGTTGATGTTACTCCAATACTACTCAATTAAGTCACAATCAAGTCACTGTAACCAAATATGACGATTTTGTGTTGCTTGGGATGTTTGTCAGATTGCTCCTTTGCCTAAATAAAAAAGCCAAATTACGCGAAGTTGCCTCGATTTTGTAACAAGTTGTGGCAAAAAAGCGTAAAAAATTGACATTCATGAGAAAAAAGTTGTAATTATATAATAGTTTTTAAATAGTTACGAGTAACAATTTTATTACAATATTTTTCCTTTAACCTAGAACCCAACCTATGTAGCCTAAAGTATCTAAAAACCCCAAGCAGCACACAACAGTCTAAACTGGTTTCAGCAGCTCTATTGTGACTTAATTGAGTCACAGAGCAGTCACCTTTACTGGGTTGAAACAAATGTGCTACTAGGGAAATATCTCTTAATCTGTAATGTTAGCTATTAGATAAGCATTGATTGATTTTTTTCCCCGCTAGCTGAAAGTTGAAGAAGCTATGCTCAATAAAATGTTCAGTTCTTGGTTAATCAAAAATGAATATTCAAACCTATGCTATAGCTTTCAGAAGCCAAATAATACTAGATTAAGAAACACAGTTGATAGTTAGAAAAAGTATCAACGAAAAATATTTATTTGAACTATTCATGGCATGGGTCAAACCACCCCGTTACCCCGCTTTCCCCGTTTTAGGGTACTGTAGTTTCGTATTATTGAGAATATATGTTGATCATATCTTACAGTTTGAGTCAGCGTGTGAGAAGCAGAACAGCCAGCTAGTCAGGGCGAGAAGTTTCAGTTGTCTTATCCTATTCAAATAATTTATCCGTTTTTATAAGCATGAGCAGGATAATGAGCATGATTGACCGCCCGAAGTTGTTATTCCGTTACTGCCAGTTCAGCTGTTATTACTCAGAAGATCAACAGATGATGCAAACATGCTCAAAACTGGTGATCCCAAACTAAGGCAATACCGGCGCTGGCCTCGCCCGAATGCAGGTCAAATAAGGAAAGGGTAGGAATGCGTTAACGTTTATTTGGACGTTTTATTGGAAGCCGAGACCACCGCCGTACTTCCACGAGAAATCACTGGGATTTTGGATGACAAGATTGGGTGGCAGCAGGGTTCGTTTTGGTAAACAATAAGCTGAATTCACGCTTCGTTTAGTAAAATATTTAAATACTAGTACCGATTTCTGATTCGAACCGATTACAACAGTAAGGATGCTATTGGGGCCACACACAAAGTGTAATGGTGTTTTTTCATCGGAAAAACAAGGTGATTTTTTATAATGTTGGAAATCCGATTTGATCTGAGTTAAACCAATAATAAGGATGCTATTGGAGCCACTCACAGAGTGTGATGGTGGTTTTCCGTTAGGAAAACAAGGATAATTTTATGAACGCTTGAGAGACGCTTTGTTGTTCTCTTACTGTGCTCACTCGATCACTCGTTACACCGAATTATAGATAACCGAAACAACACGAAACGCGCCATGCTCGATAGGGAAATAGTGCGTAATAAAGCATCGACACAACCTTTCACAGCCGATGCTCGAACCAAACTCTTTTTTCGTAACTTACAATTTTTACTACTGTATTCTACAATCTATTGCACTGCTGTAACTAATAACTGTATCAATCAAGTTGAAGTGTCTAATGAACAATCTATGCTAATCCATTGAAAATTGAAATTGAGGGATTTCGTAAAAATAAGAGTCCGTAGATGCATTTTGTGCCTTCTGGTAACTTTATGTTTCTATTGATATCCATGCTCATCGGTTTAATACCAACCGGGAGAGACTTGGCCTTATACAAATGGATTTCATTATCTCCAGTCCGCTCAACCAATCGCAACGTTTTGTGATAGATTGGACGGATTATTATAATTTGAGATAACTCCATGCAGATGTCTTCCAAGTTTGGCAGATCGACAAGCAATCGGTGGAGAGTTTAGAGGAAGACCGGAAGAATAAGCGATGGTTCTGCGCGTGTTTATAAACAGAAGAACCTTCATAACAAAATGAATCATCGGGTAAAATACATACGGTTTTTTTTTAATTATAAGCAGTCTAAAGCAGTTATTTGATTCATTTTATCCAAAAGTACCATAAATGGACATTCGAAAGTTTTTCAAAAGTAAGTATAATATTTTCCAGCATGTAATTAAAAAAAACAAGCAAACAAAACAAAACGAATGTTTTTTCATGCAGCTGAAATAACCACGAATAGAAAAATATGCAAAATGGTTGTATTTCTCGAATTTGAACAACAATTTTAATGTAATTCAATGATACACCGTTTTGGTTTCATACTACTCAGATACACATGATTGCTACATATACCGTGTTCCGACAGAACATGTTTCATTTGGATCATATCAGATAAATCGGTTCGAATTTCAAAACGCAGATGCAGATGTGTATATAAATTATTTTTAAAATATTGAGGAATAGCTGTTGGAACGCATATGAATTTCTTTTCGTCATTGATGAATAAAATTTCTTAAATTATTTACTAACTACTCGTGTGTTGAGAATGCAAGTAGCAACAATTCAGCACAAAAACACAGCTTGCTTACATTTGTTACTTACGTCGTTTTAAAAGGTTATGTTTGATGTTCCTGTTTAGAAAATATCAGATAAAATAATTATACTTAAGGTGAGCAAAGGGGACACAAACCATAAGCTATAAACCACCAAAACTCAAAATGTATGTTTGTTAAAAGCTAATCACTTATTATTTGAACAACGATTAAAAAAATATAATCTATTCAAACGGTGTGAGCATGGTGAGTAAAAAACGGTGTTTCTTCTGTGTTGGTTTGGGTGAGAGGGTCGCGGATGAAAAGTACATTTTCAGTACAAACTGCAAACAAATTCGGTGGTTATTTTATACAAAAATCCAACATGACCCGTTAAATGTTTGGCATTCAATGTGGTTTGATATAAAAACATGGGAAAAATCGAAAGTTGTTAAAATCGTTTTTTTTTATTCCAGAACAAGCCTAGAATTGTTTAATCTTGTTGCAAGAAACGGACGGGTATTGTCAAATACTTTGGGTGAGAGTAGAGAAGATAATCCACCAGCATTCAGGCGTAATATCACATAAATGGGGCTCCATTCCCGCTCCATCTGTCGGAACATGAAAATGACCCTACTCTACTGGTCCACCGGGCGTTGTATTGTCCGTTAAGTGTCCGTTAATGTTAATTGTTCAGTATGTGCAACCACTGGTTGGAGACGATGTAATTTCTCTCTCTCTCTCTCTCTCTCTCTCTCTCTCTCTCTCTCTCTAAAAAAAACTCGCCCCCCCCCCCCCCCCTATTTGAAATCCTGGCTACGCCTATGGCTAGGGCCGAGAAAATTTGTCCGACTTTTTGGACAAGAATGAATGGCCTCCCAGTTCACCAGATCTGAATCCCTTGGATTATTTCGTATGGTCATACATGCTGGCGAAGGTAAATGACCACAGGGCGTCTAATATGAACCAGTTCAAAACCGTAATCAAACGAATTTGGGACGAAATGCCGATGGAAGTCGTGGGTGCCGCCTGTGACGGTTTCGAAAAACGTCTGGAGCTGATCAAGAAGGTTAAAGGCGGTGTTATTCCAAAACATATGCTGTAGTTTTTTTTTTCTTATTTATTTTACGTCGGCTATTTCCTCATGGGAAACAAATGTAAGGAGTGTATCGAAAAGTAGTTATAAACTTCCAAATAATAAAATAGGCATGAAAACATGGTTAAAATTAACATACTATTTCAGTTTATTATAGCTTAACATGTTTACAAAAGATCCAAACGGAAAAACTAGTCATCATGTTCATTTCTGTAGAATGCCCGTACCTTTGATTTGACACCTGCCATCAAATTCTGCACAGTGACCTTTGTGCACTTCCTGGATGCCGCTGCCCAATTTTTCTTAAAATCGGTCATGTTTTGGGACACTGTACCATCCTTCTTAAATATACGCTTGACTATTGCCCAATAGCGTTCGATCGGTCGCAACTGGGGACAGTTTGGTGGGTTGATGTCTTTTTCTACGAACTTGATGTTATTCTCCGTCAGCCACTGTAGAGTGGATTTGGCGTAATGTGCCGATGCCAAATCTGGCCAGAAGAGAGGAGGGGACTGGTGCTTTCTATACAATGGTAGCAACCTGTTCTTCAAACATTCCTTTTGATAAATCTCAGCATTTATAGTTCCTTTTGTATAGAAAATTGAAGAACGCAAGCCACATGTGCAAATAGCTTGCCAAATGAGCACCTTCTGACCGAATTTCTCCATCGCAACAGTCGTATCTGCGGTTGGCACACGTTCCCCAACAGATTTAGTATAAAACTGCGGCCCCGGTAGCGTTCTTGAATCTTCTTTAACGTATGTTTCGTCATCCATCAAAATGCACTGGTCGACATTGTCCAAAATGCAGCTGTACAGCTTTCGAGCCCTGGTTTTGGCACGAGACTTTTGTTCGGAGTTTGTTTGGGCACTTTCTGCTTTTTGTACGTCTTCAAGTCATTCCTGCGCTTGATTCGTTGAATCATTCCGATGCTGGTCCTGAACTTCTTGGCTAGATCGCGAGTAGAGGCAGATTTGTTCCGTTGAATATAATCCACAACTTTTTGGTCCAAATCGGGGTTGCTGGAGCCGGGTTTCCGGCCACTTCTTGGTAAATCCTTGAGGGAGCACTCCTTACCAAACTTTTCGATGATGCGTTTTACACTTGCCGGGTGAACATTTACTCTTTTCGCAATCTGGTTGTAAGTAACACCCTTTTCGGTGCACCAAGTGTGCAGAATTTTCTTTTTAGTCTCAAATTCAATTCGCGACATTTTGAATACAACTTTATCAACGGAAATGAATGAACCGAATAATCATTTTTGACATGTAAACAAAGCAAATGGCGCTTACACGCTAAAAATATATACAGTAGTTTATGCGTAATAACGCATCGAATGTTTATAACTACTTTTCGATACACTCCTTAGTAAGGCAAATATAGCTCGAAATGGAATACCTTAAGAAATAATAAAATTAATTTGACGAAAATTATTACTAGAAATTGAAATTTATTACTAGAAAATTGAAAGATCAAGTTTGAAAACGAGCATCCACTCCTAGCGCTTCGCATGGAGATGATAAATTATCTACTTCTTTCAAAGTTTGCCAAGAAATACCTGATTTGGCAAGCGATCTGCTCATGTGGCAAACGGAGTGTTCCGTTCGTGACTACCGGCACTGTAAACGGGGAGATCTTCCTCAAGGAGTGTCAACAGAAGCGTCTGCTTCCTCTGTTGAAGCAAAACGAGGACCCTACGATCTTCTGGCCGGATCTAGTTTCGTGCCACTATTCAAATGTTGTCCTGGAGTGGTCCGAAGCCAACGGGGTCCCTTTCGTACTCAAGTGCATGAACATGACATTCTATCGCCTCATTTGTCATCCGGTCTCCTTCAGTGGTTCCGTTGATACCAGATTGTCCAGGGATCCAACAGAAACGGACGGGTTTATTTTGTGTAGCTTGCTCCACCACTTGTTGGATCCATGGGTGTTTGGAAGTCCCCATTTACAAGGCCTGGAGGTACGATGTGGTGTTTATGAGGATCGTGAGCACGTTAGTCACGTTCGGGATCGATATTGCTCCCTTGATGAAAAAAAAAATTCTGCATTCTTCTGGTAGGCAGTATATTAGTTCTTGTCCGTTGCCGTGCAGTGCAGTTTCGGCGGTGATGCGTTCGTATGACCAGTCTGCGTGATTGTAGAGAGATTTCTGCCGGGTTGTTTGCTGGTACGACCACCTAGGTATGGGCACCGTTATCGGGAAATGTTCGCTGCTGTCGGTATCAACCAGAGTTCGCCACGTGAACCTACGAGCAAGACTCTCGGAACAGAAAGTTGCGTCGATTGCCGAAGTATTTTCAGCAGCTGGGTCGATGCGTGTAAGAGAGCCATTGCTGAGGATGACGATCTGCCTATCCAAAGTAATTTAGGCGATGAATTTGCCAAGCGCGATCGATTTCGACGAGCCCCACGCGAGATTGTGCGCGTTGCAATCTCCCAGAAACATAACCGAAACATCAAGTTCGTCGAGTTATTTGCTCAACGCAGCCTGACATTGAGTGACCACTGCACAGTAGCGAACTCCCCGCCTTTTACGTTGGATTGCCACCTCTGCCGTCTTGGTCATGGACATGACGTCGTCCACCGTTGACTGATTCTTGGACAGGCCGACGGAGGGTACCGTGTACTTTGAAAACCTGGATTAACGTTTCTAGCACCTTACCCGTCGTATCCAACAAGCATATCGGACGGTATGCTGATGGATTACCCGGTGGCTTCTCTGTCTTCGGCATCAAAACTAGCGTCTGGCGTTTCCAGGCGTCCGAGAAGACGCCCTCTTCCAGGCATCTTTGCATCACCTTTCTAAACATTTCAGGAGCCTGTGCCACCAGTCAGAAATGGGGTTTCTCTTCACTCAGGAATAAATTCCTAATTCTCACTCTCCACTTGTACCTCTTCCACTTATTTATAGGTAAAATCAATCTTCACTTTTCACAATACAGAACCCAACGCTACAGAACGAACGGGTTTGACAACAGTGGCCTTCCTTTGTGAGAATGAAAACCACATCGAGCGACGAATTCAAGCGGAAACGAACCGAGCGGGGAAAAGCACTGTCACTTTTTATTGGTTGAATCCGGAACAACCACTCGCGTACAAGAATGTGATATACAGTGTGTCTCACAATAGGTGTCACCTTTTTTTAGTCTTGGTTTATTTCAGGTGGGTAATTTTGACAGCGGCATTGATGATACCCGTTTTGAGTGTACAGCTTATCGCTGAAGATAAATAAGCGATTCCGTTTGTTAATATGTATCAGCTACCATGGAAGCAATACGGGAGCAAGTTTTTAAATTACATTTACAAAAGCTTAGACCGTGTCAGGTATTCAATAGCCTTAAGCAGTTCGGAGTGAGCAAGCATTTTGTTTTTCATACCTTGGAACGGTTCAAGGAAACTGAAAATGTCCATATTCCACATAAAGGAGGTGCCAGACGAACTGCCAGAACGAAAAAAAGATCAAATGTGTGAGGGAGCGAATAAGACGTAATGCGGCCGTATTTGCACACTACCAAAATGTCATGTAAATTTCTGCCTCCAGAGACCGACACAAGCAAGCGTCCTTCAGCTCATTAGAATGCGTAGAAAGAGATGAGAAAATAAATTCAATCAAACACATCTTTTGTCGAATTGCGTATGTGTTAGTTTCAGGAGACATAATTTTACGCGAAATCTTGCTTTACGTTCCCCGACTTTTTACAAACATGAATTACGTCTAGTGTAAAATTCATAATATCTAAGTGTGTGGCCTGTAAATTTAGCAAACAATTTCAAATGTCCCCTGCTTTAATGAACAGGCTCCTCAAACATGATCTGGTATGCAAGCCGTTCAAGAAACAACGGGTTCACGGGTTGACGGAGCGTCAAAAGCAAGCCAGGGTCCAAAGAAGCAGAAATCTTTTGGGTCGGCACGGTGACTGCGAGATTTTATTTTCGGATGTAAAGCTCTTCTTCCTTCAGGACAGTCATAATCATTAAAATGAACGTGTGTATGGCAAAAGTCTTGCCAAAATTCCAACAGATAAACTAGATGTAGAACGCTGTCAGAATGTATCGAAAATCATGGTATGGGGCACCGTTTCACGAAAAGGAAAACTTTTTCTTCTTTTCATAGAACCTAACGTAAAAATCAACACTGAATATTACATCGAGCAGGTTTTGCACAATCATCTGCTTCCTAATGCTTCAACGTTGTATGGGAATACACCATATTGTTTCCAGCAGGACTCAGCTCCAGCTCACAAGGCAAAAAAGGCTCAAGCGTGGTGCGCGGAAAATTTGCCCGATTTCATCACAAGCACAGAATGGCCTGCTTCTTCACCGGATCTCAACCCACTTGACTACTTTGTTTGAGGTTATATGCTTCAACATATAAGCCCTACGAAAGGGCTTACTTTAGATTGATTCAAGAAACATTTGGAGATACTTGGGACCAAATTCCTCAGGATATCGTGCGTGCCAGCTGTGATGGGTCTACAAAGCGTTTGTGCAAGGTTATCAAGTAAAAGGGCGAAAGATTCGAATATAATTAGTATGGTTTATTTCTATAACATGTATCTTTCAAATGAAAAATAAACGCTTTGATTTGGTTTATTTATTTTGCTGTAATCCCATTTTGTTTTAGTGAAACCTATTGTGAGACACCCTGTATATTTCCTTGAATGAGTTCCACCGTTTTCCTAGTAAATTTCAATGATAAAGTTATATTTATAAACTTTGGTGGACTTGCGTTGTTCTAATCAATTAAAAAATACACTTATGCACATAGCCATTCCGATATTTGCTTCTGTTTTTGTTTTGATGCTTGCCTTTAACGCTGAAATTAATTCTAAACTACACTTGTCAAAACCTGAACTGGCACCGTCCTACACTGTGACGATGCTGCTTTTGGAACTTTAAAACACCGATCCCCCTGTTATTTTTCCAACCTGAGCTTAAGTATGGGTTTTTTCTGGACATGTTCACCAAAAACATCCTCTCGCCAAAAACGCGGGTTCTGGTGACTCATTCTCATCGCGATTTATGACCATTTCGGTCGATGCCCGCGCTGTTGTTTTTCAACCGCGACCATGAGGAAAGTGTTTATATTTTTGCTGCCGGGGTTTTTTTTTCCACCAGTCAGAAATGATACTAGCGCGCGCATGATTCCTTAAGCAAAGCCGCGACCCTCTATTAGTCACAAACAGTGAGAGCAACAATTATGCGGAAAAATAGGAGCTGCAAGCCAGCAGAATATCCGTCTTGATGGCCAAGCTCAGTCTGCCATCTAGCCCTGGCGCTTTGTTCACCTTAAGCGACTTTCATGTCACAATGAATTCATCATTCGTAACGCTGGCTCGTCCCTTTCCTCCATGACAGCGTTATGGTCTGGAATACTGGAACGCTGGTCATGGGACGATTCTACGGCTATGAGAGGACAGGAACTCGTGTCGTGGGATGGAAAGAGTCCCCCAATGACCTCCTTCTGTAGCTCTGGAGATTGCTCGGTTGGAGCTGTTGCACCTTTGATTTTGACCATTACCACACGATAAGCGTCACCCCATGGGTTCGCACTTGCTTTCGAATAGAAGCCCTCGAAGCAGGTTCACCTGCTTGCCTTTATCTCCTTCTTTAGCGTGACCTTGGCGGCGACTAGCGCCACTCAACGCTCGACGTTCTTTCGGAGTCTGAGTCGGAGTTGATCATCGCACGGGACCTGGATCATGTTCTGTTCCCGCTCCAGTGCTCCTTTAAATACTTCCTCATCGAAGCATGATGTTCTCCATCTGCAGGTGAATGGAGTGGGTACTTTTCCTTCTGCGCGCTACCTAGTATTGTGGACGATACTATAGCGAACCGCCAAGTGATCGCTATGAGTGTAGCCATCTCCCACATTTAAATTCGGATGTGGAATAACTTCTACACCAGTTCCATCGATAAGCTTGTCCATTTTTAATAGTTTGGCAGCTTGGGCTGGGTCTCGAACTCCCAATGTGTATTTCGTTCCTCGCGCTTCAGTGTTGGCACTTTGAATCGGTCCGCCTACAAATGCTTCTACTGATTTCCCAACTATAAATGGGTTTGCTTCAAGAGGAACGGCATTCTTTCTGGTCAGCTGCAGAATCGTTTATTCAATGTACTTATCTGTAGCGTCCATATATATCAACAGTCTACGTGAACAGATTCTCCTGGATCGCAGTTTTTTCGTTAAATGTCGTTAAAAATAAAAAAAAAGAGGGTGGGATGAAAATGTGTAAGTTGTTTCCTACTCCCTATTGGAATACAATGAACGAATAAACTGCTTCTGATTTATGATGACGATAATGATGCTTATTTGAAAATAAAAAACCTGAATTAATCCACCGATGGTGAGACTGAACCCTTCTTACACTTCACCAGAATTACGAACTCAAATGTGGCCAATATGGTACTGTATACATATTTTCATCAGAAATTCCAGGAAGAACCAGGAATATTCGATATGTCATACATTCAGTTTATAAAATGAATTATTTGTCAATCCTGAACGTATTGTTTATCGATGTGATTAAAATATTGCCATTAATAGTCTTTAACGACCTGTTTATATTAGGTATATATAAGGAAAAATTACATAAATATTAGAAATTCCATATAATCAGTCCATAGAATGAATTATTACACAATCCTAAGCGTCAATTTTGATTATCGATATGGATACAAGATGCTTAACAAGTACATGTTCGTTGAAAATTGTGTAGTTATAGTGAATGGAGACTTTGTGTTATTTTCGAATATACTCGTTGCAGTTCAAAACCGGACCACTCGAGCCAACCGATCCTGCTCTAATTCTATAGAGTCGCAGAGTGTGGCTAGTCCGCTGAATGTGCTATACAACGCACCAGATGCAGAACAATAGAATACAAGCGGCATCGATTGGGGTGAGTGGTCTTGTTCGGTTTTGCACTGCAACGAAATTTTGATCAGTTATTTAAAAATTTTATAAATTTAATTTGGCGCTAACAAAACTAAAATCGGTACACAAATAGCTCAGTATGTAATCGGAGACTAAACTGTTTGATTACTATTATAATAGGCCGTCAAGTACTGTTTCGTTGATATCTTCGTAACGAAATGTCCGAATAAAAAAAAAATCAATAGCGTTCTATGGGAATGTTGTAACTTTCATTTGCCGTCAACAGAACTGAAATCGGTTCACAAATGGCTGAGAAACCGATGTGACATTATTTGTAACGCACACACACACATACACACACACACACACACACACACACACACACACACACACACACACACACACACACACACACACACACACACACACACACACACACACACACACACACACACACACACACACACATACACACAGACATGTGCTCAGTTCGTCGAGCTGAGTCGAATGGTATATGACACTCGGCCCTCTGGGCCTCGGATAAAAAGTCGAATTTTCAAGCGATCTTAATACCCTTCTTTTGGTGTAAGAAGGGTAAAAAGGTAACAAATACAAACAATGCAAAACAACCCACTCGACCGTAAATTTTTAGATTTCGAGTAGGATATATTGCCAAGTGATGAGAACATTTTTCCTACGCAAATGTTGTACAGTCTGCTGAATATTTGAATCTATGGCATGTAGGTATTTTATGTTTGCACATTTTAATAATGGCACATGATACGATCTAATGGCAATTTGTTCTCCATTCTAGCCCGCGAATGCCAACCCCTCTCCCCTGTACGAACGCAACGTATATGAGTATGTTAACCGACGAGAAGCTGCTTAGGGGTTGTTTGCTGATCCATCCCTGGAAATTGTCCGCTGCAACCGTGAGCTTCTAATGGTGAAGCAAATTTCACCAGAAAATGAACCAACTGGTGCTGATTTTGTAGCTTGGCTACGGAAAGGCCCATAAGCATGCTTGAGATCGTTAAATTTGATTACATAGGCGAAAGTAAAAGTGTCAACAACATGGAAAGCGATGTCGACCTTTTATTGGAACATTGCTCAAAATACGGAACGTCACAGATCTTACACCGCACGTCCTCCACCATCTAGCAATGCGCAATATTCGGGGGCGGGAGCCACTTTCCCCAGCGTGCTTTATAAAGCAGTTTATGATTATGGTCGATATAAAGATGAAGCTGTTTGTTTATTTTTTGATCCAGCATCAATAGCAGGGATGAGAGCGAAAAGCTACTCAACATTTTAAAGCGCTACTTTGGAAGGAGGAGGGGGCAGCCCAATGGGTTAGATGGGGCGAGATGGATGGTTTCGAATGTTTCAAGACACATAAATGAGCTTATTTTTAGCTCTTGTTTATAGCCGGCAGTTGGCGATGCGGGTTGTTAAACTAAGTGCTTTGGAAAGGTGGAAATACTGGGGTTACTGGGATCAATAATTTAAAATTTAGAGAGCAAAGAAAATGGGTATTTTCCACTGTGAATGAGTGGCTCTGTTCTAAGTAGCAACAACCATAATTATAATCAAGATAGTGCAAAAGCACATCTTCCTGGACTCACAATTCTATTGAAAACTCCCATCGAGCTAATGCCCAAACAATTCGATAAATGCACATGCTTCTGGTTCGAAGGCTTGCTCATTGTTTGCCTTATTGTGGCACAATTAAACGCTCATTTGTGAAAAATTGATAAACACTCCAAATTGATTTGGCATCTAGAGCACAAATGATGGTCTTCTGATCGCTTAATGATGTGGGCGCCACATTAAGATGGCGATTATGAATTTAAGGTTCAATTTGCTAATTGCTCACATGCCTGTTGGTGACATTATTAGTGGCAATTGAATCTACCGGCCGACTGGTTGGTCTTCTTGAGACATCTTTCCGAAACCGAGGAGTATTAGCTCCGAGTGCTTGAGAATGCGAAAGTCATGCTCAAGATGCTCCACTCATTCCATATGATGCAAAAGATGACCCGGTTGCCAGTTCAGTGGACTTTTCTTTGGTCGGCGCAAGGACAGATCGAACCAAGTGACAAGTAATTTTCGAGTAGTTTTTTTGTTTTTCTAAAAACGTAACTGATAAAAATAAAAGCGACTGGGTAAAAACTGGGCACACATCTTATTACATTACTTATGCTACATGGTCCCCTCTGGCTGCACGCCGACCATTTCATTCTCGAGTGCCGTCGAGTCAGCATGGATGACATCCGAGATATGCATGCATCTGTAGTGCACTTGATATTCACGACCTGCAAACACAGACGATACGTGCGCATATACACTCGTGTGTCATAATTGCTTCATCATCGAAGCGAATCAATATTGAAGGGTGCTTAAGGACGTTTAGGCGTCCATACATGGTATATTTATTGGTGAAACAAGATTATCTCCTGGATAATTTGTAGGATTTGAGCGATCGGCTATGACAGACTGCTGCTCTCAAGATGTCATATCTGTCGAGTGGGCATTCGAAGCGAACGGAAGCGTGAGATGCGAGATGTGAACAATCAGCACAAATGGTGTCCTCTCGTGTACAATGATGTGTAGTTGAACCTCTAGCTTCCTTGGACTGGTTGAGCCGGGTATCCTGTTTGTCGTCTCGTTTTCCCTGTACACAATCTTACGTCATTGTTGATTCATATTCTGAATATTAGAAGGACTAAGCCTTAATCCTGATGATTCTAATTTTTTCACTATGCATTGGATAAAAAGTGCATGGTACTAACAAAGTTAAATTTTGAACTTCTGCAATGTAAGACTTAAGGATTATTTTTGGTGATGAAAATGCAACAAAAAAATTGATGATTATAATGCTGGTGAATTTCGTACCATTTTAATGAAACGTTATTAAAATCCCAAAGTCACCCAACCTAACTTAACTTTTGATCGATAATCGCACCGCAATAATGATTTGCCGTCGTTCAGAATACCAACACAGAAAAATATCTGAATTTTCATTGTGATGTAAATATCAGAGCATGCGAAATTGTATTTCACTCTACACGAAACAGCAACTTGCATGGAACAGTTCTGACAAAGAAGAGCATGATATTGAACTGAAATTCACACTAATTTTTCGAGCTGTGAATGCTTTCAAACAAGTAGTAAAAAATTAAGTCAAAAGTACCTATCGATGTAAAACCAACGTGTATTACTTAAGAAACACGTTCTGAAAACAAACTTTTTACAGAAATTCATCATAGCGGATTATGACGAAACGTGTCCGCGTAAATAAAATACAAAGTGTATCAAGTTTGATATAACTGGCTCCGACTTATCCTAAAAATCTACACGGCTTCTAGACGACGAAAGGGTCCAGTAGATCAAGACCTTTTCATTGGTGACTATTTGTTAAGAATCTTATCACTTCTTACACGACGCTAGTGTGCAAGTAAATTTATGAAAAATGCTTTATCTTAAGATCCTGACCAAATGGAGACTGAAACCCTTCGACAAAATAAGGGTCTTTTGATTGATAAACAGAAACTCATAATTATCTCGTAACGTGGCGCTAGTAAATCTCCCGAATATGCTATATCATGGGTCCCTGGCCATATAGAACGTCCCTGTCTTCGATATAGTTGTTCATTGGGCCATGACCTTTTCATTGGTGATTAATATAGACTGTTCAGATACTTATAAATACACTAATGATTAACCGTCAATTCAATATGCGTGCAGTATTCAACCAATGTTTTGGCTGCGCCCTGTTGTTAACATCCAAATCAAACTGATGTTGTCATTTTTTTCAATTTTTCGTACGGAAGTTTAAAAATACGTGGTCATTCTCCCGAGCAGAGATGACGGGTTGTGCAAAAACGGTGCACCGTCAGTGGTCTTTCAATCAGAAAACTGGCTAAAGAAGAAGGCGCGAGCGTCGGAGCAATTCAAACCGCATTACGGAAGTATCAACAACAGTGCTCTTTCGTAGATTCCCTGCGACGGGGTAGAAAACTCGGTCCCGTTGACCCAACAAACGATAGAAAGGTAAGGGACTCTTTCAAGCGTCATCCTCCAGCATCAGTCCGAGATGTGGCGAAAAAGCTAAATACTTCGGCGACTAATGTTATGTGTGCCAAGAAGAGAATGGGCCTGCAGACTTTTCGGAAGCAGAAACAGCCAAAACGAAGCACCAAAAAGGCTGAATCTGTGAAACCGAGGGCTCGAAAGCTGTACGACAAACTGCTGACCAAGAAATCGGGCTGTGTTATCATGGACGAAGAAACCTACATAAAACTCTGCCGGGACCACAGATTTATAGCGGGGGGGAAAAAAATTTTGTGGGGTGGGGAGAGACAACCACAACCAAAAAAAAATTTAAAAGGTAGGGGGGGGGGGGGGCGGGGGGGGGGGGGAGAAATATATTGCTCGTTCATTTCGTAAGGCAAAAAATATAAAATATATGTGAGGGGATATTATGTAAAAAGATGGCACCATGGTTAAAAAAACAAAAAAACATTCATTCTTTCTGTCTTGGTTTTCTTTTTTTCTTTATTTTTTATTTTGTCTGGGGGGGTGGAAAAAGAAGAATATTGTTTTGTAGCAAAAAAGATGAATAAATAATGTGTGTGTGTGTGTGTGTCCAATCTAACACCCATCGGCCGGCAATGGTATTATGGAAGAAATCTGTTTACAACAATCATTCAAGTGACCATTGGAAGCAGCTTTAATCCGGGAGCTAGAAAGTGATAGCTCTACTGCAGATCCAGCAACCCATTTCAGAATGTCTGGAGAGTCACGCCCATTCCGAGGTTACTTTCACATACAATAAGCCCCGCATGTAAACATTACCGATATCATTTGGATAAGGGCACTGTAACACACTTCCAGATTTGGAAATTTTGAATTTCCAAACCAGGCACGTATTTAGTATTATTTGAAAATAAGATTATTGTTATATAGTTATAGTCAGATACATCTCACCCATGTCCGCCTCCTGAATCACACTATCTTGTTCATTCCAAAAATGTCGACGTTGATTCGTAATTAATTTTTTGCACTCGCGATTAAATATGCGCAAAAATTAACTTTGCGAAACCGCCCGCTAGATATGCAACCTGCATAACAAAATTCTGTACACCCCGTGGTGAATGCACCTAAAATTATGTGCAAGCTTTTCACCCGTCCATGCGCGTTGTTTTCGTTTGCTGTTTCTGACCAGCAAATGGCTGTTCTCTACATTGCACTCGTCTTCTTTTTTTTTTTCACTCCACACACTGCCAATAATGCAAATCCCCGCAATGAGGCGACTCTATTTCGAGCTTCAAAACTGCTAATAATCATCGATTCACTCGCGACAAAGCGGAAAAACAATCTAAACTAATAAATTATACCCGAGTGTCACAATATAACCACTAATAACCAAAACTAAGCTGATGTAACTCTTCTTCCGGGTGCGGGGGCGAAGCACAAAAACAATAAAAAAACCGGGAAATACTACCGACACTCAAACATTTCGAAAGGGAATCGATTTTATTTACTACGGCTTACACAATGCACGCGGGAATTTTATGATTTCACTGTTAGTTCAAGTTAAATTACGAATTACTGTTTGATTTTTTCGCGAAAACGACGCAGCAAAAGCAAAACATGTCAGTTTCCAAGCACGGCTTGCTGCGATCGCCAGGAGATGAATCCACCAAACTGTCCAGAAATTCGACCTATCGAAAAATGTTGGGCTTTGAGTAAGCTGAGAAAACACTTGAAACCAGCGGATAGTGAAGATTGGACAAAACTGGTGAAAATGGTATGAGAAAGCACTGTGCAGAAGCTTATTAGTAGTGTTAAGGGCAACGTTAGAGAACTTGCCTACCCTACGAAAAATCAGGCAAATTAAAATGAAGATGGAAAGAAAACATCGAACAGTCTATAGTTCATAACTTTCTTGCTGCGTGGCGCAACCCAACAAACATCGGTGTTGAATTAGAGCTTGTTCAAGCAAATTTGGAGAAGCTCTTTAGCTGTTTCTTCTAGAATAGCTGAATAGCTTCTCCAAATTTGTTTGAACAAGCTCTTATTCAGCACCGATGTTTGTTGGGAAGTGCACAAGTGAGTTTCCTAAACATAATGAACTTTTCTAATCTTGTCCATAAAGAAGGTTCCTGTCTTTGACAAAGTTGTTCAGTAGTTCAGCGCCATTATTTTTTTATAAATCATTTATTTGTACAGGCTCAATCGAACCAATTTTACAAAGCCAAGTTATCATATTTTTATACATAAGTTATTTCAAAACTAAAGTTAGAAGGACAGAAAGAACTACTCGCGGCCGTCTCGCGTTTAAAATGAATAACATTTTAACAGTTGGGAAGATGGCAGGGAATTTGAAATCTGGTTCACAAAACACATTAATTTTAAATTCTAAATTGTCTAATCAAAACTTATAGTTATACAACTTTGGGTTTTCTTTCGGCTTGAACATTTTTGAGGAAGAAAAAAACACACATATAAGATAAAATAACAAAGGAAACATACTGGTTAAAAAAAAAACTATAATCTAAGGTTTATGTTTGTTAGAAACACAAAAATGAGTTTCATAAATTCCAGATCACGTAGAGCCAAAATATCTCGAGCCGGTACATTGGGTTATCTACCTCGAGCCCGTAGGGAATCATAAAGCTCAAATCGAACTCTACGATGCTCAGCACATGACCAAGTAATGTGATCTGCGTCCTTGTAACCTTGTCCACATTCACAGAGATTGCTGTC
The DNA here is from genome assembly GCA_024533555.2 of Aedes koreicus. Lineage (NCBI taxonomy): Eukaryota > Metazoa > Arthropoda > Insecta > Diptera > Culicidae > Aedes > Aedes koreicus. The sequence goes on from JAHHFK020002789.1 coordinate 52,317, forward strand.
GTTCAGCCCAACACGATGTAAATGAGCGTTCAAAGAATAATTAATTGACGTGAGGCAAGACATCACGCGAATGAAGTCACGACCCACATCCATACCCCTAAACCAAGATTTCTTCTACACCTTTGGGATGATTGAATGTTGTCATCGCCCCAAATCTCCTTCACTCCATTTATACTGCCAGCTAAAGAGTGCCTGTTGACGAAAAATAGGAAATTGTTTATTGAATTGTCCGCTCTCTCATTGCCCATAATCGAACAATGAGATGGAATCCACACATAGGTGATAATAACAGAGCGTGAAGATAAAGCACTAAGAAGACCTGTTATTTTAATAAGAAAATAAGAAGTGAGCCTTACCGCCCTCAAGGAGCGGATAGCCTCAATAGAAGTGAGACTATCCGTGAAAAGAAAGTTATGGTCTAGTGTAAGTGAGGCAACAGTTTCTAACGAAGAATGTTTTGCCGCCAGTTCAGCAACAAAAACAGAACAAGGAGCTTGAAGTTTTTGAGCGGCGCTATAAGATTAATTGTATCTACCACAGCTAGCAGACTTTGGCGAACCAGCCCAGGAGGCTGAAAGCCACTATAATAAAAATATAAAAAAAAAAAAAACTAACAGACTCCTCTATCAAAGACCTGTCAGTGAAGAACGATCTAGTGGAATCAACTTGGCCAAACTTTGCAGCAAATATCACTGGACCAATCATAGGACGGTGATGCCCTGGGGTTCCATTATGCTGCTGCTTCATGCATAAATCAAAACAATTCGAGCTGCCGAAGTCGGAGAGGCAAATACGATTGGGAATAAAGGGATGATATCCTGTGTTATGCAAAAGTGGTAAAAAATCATAAAGCGAGTCTGAGGATACAGTTCAAGAAGCTTTTCAAAGTTTTCGATCATCTATGATGTCTGACAGATCCCACTGTTAACAACATCTACCGTATTCTAAAACCGACAAAATCATTGTCCTGCTCAACCTCAGAAGATCTTGCGGATTTGCTGCCTATCAGGTCCCGGTAATTGTGCAGAAAAAGTTCATCCTTTGCTAATGCATTCGCTTCAGATACTCAATGTGGGATCTCCAGCCCCAAGTAACAAATTCAATTTTAAGGTACTCTTGAAGAAGTTCTCAAGACTCATTTGATAAAACCACGCATAAAACTTGATATTCTTCATAGCATCGATAAAACAGCCATAAAACCCTCACAAGTTCAAAAAGGCCCATACTACAGGAGGTTCTCAAGACTATTTCCCAAGATTCGCTTAAAACTTGATAGTTTTATCGGTACATACTTGTAATGACATGCAGGACATGCTTAAAACTATGATAAAACTACCACAAGTTTTGGTCGTTTTATGATTTTCCTCTTTAAGAACACTTCCAGTCCGTCACAAATATGTTTCGAAGAGAAAAAAAAAACATCGATATACATATGATGTTTCTTTTCCAAAGTGGATACGTATGTAAATTAATTGTAAAATTGACCATAAATGCATGAGTTTTTTGCCTGCAATTGATAAATTTTTCATGCGACATTCAGTTTATTGGTGTTTTATAACATAAAAGTTCGAAAATTTTAATGCGCCACGGTATAATTGCTAGAACATTGATTGATTTGAAAAATAAAAAAATACTTGAAAATTCAACAATTAGGTGACAAAGCTAATAAATTGTTAGATCTTGAATAAATTGTGTCTACAATCCATTTTAAGTTTCAAAATGTATTTTAAACAGCAGAAATTGTTCGTAGCATTGGAAAAACGAGAGTTTTTTTTGCATACATATGAAAATGGCTACCATTCGGAGGGAATCCAGAATAGACACGCTCGCCATTTTTTCAATGGTTTTATCTAAAACTACCATAAAACGCATATAAAACTAATATTTCTTGCACAAGACTAACAAGATTTTTTTAGGAGCGCGATAAGTTCATCTTTACTTGTTCTATTCTTGAAAAAGAGGAGTAACGCTTGCATAAAACTTGTTTGAATTGCTCAAGGTAAACAAGTCTTTCGTAAGATAGCCATAAAAATAGTGTGTGGAGAAGGCATCATAAACAAAGAACATGTGAACGTTCAAATCAAAAGTGCCTATGCATAATTGTTGATCTCAGTCATAATTACAGCTTATAATTTATTGTTTTTACTCAACAGCGTAAAGCGATTAGAACATTAAAAAAAACTCTAACTTGAATATGCTAACAATGGATTTGGGAAGAAGAACAGATAATAATATTGCGTCGATGGCTGAAACATCAGTCGAGCGGAAAATAATTTTTCTCTTGATCTGTACGCCGAACCTAGCGTTGGAAGAAGTGCACTGTGTAGTGGGTCACTGAGCGATTCCAGCGCACTACTTCCGACTTTGGATTAAACGTGCGGATCATGGGAAAAATCGATTTTCGCTCAGATGATATACTAATTTTTATTTGCAACGAGTATAAATATTGTGTACCCTATCGAGAACTGAAATGTACGACTCGGGAGAATTCAACATTAACATAACATTTTAAATCGTAGTGCGAATTAAACCTTACGTCAAAAGTACAGCGCTGTATTTCCACGCTGGTGCGCCATATAACGCACTACCTGAGACGTTAGGTTTAACTTGCACAACTGGCATAAAATCAAATATCATGAGTTATGCATTTCGGTTTTCAACTGGCGACACAATGCACCATTTTATTTTATTCGTTTTACGCATAACGCATAGACCCTTTTGATAAGTTAGTCTCAGTAGGCTGCGAATCCAATGGAATGGACAAAAAAAAATTGTCATTGGTGGCTGAGATGGAGGAGTGTTCAATATATTGGATAGGTTTTTTTTTTAATTTCCGCTTGAACGATCCGCTAGTTTTTAATTTCTTCCACCTGTGGGCGTCCATTGTGACAGTTTGTTTATTTTTTACATTATGTTCTTTCTCAAGAATATGTGCTCTTATTTAAAATCAAATGGTTCTAAGAGAGTTTTATGGCAGCATTTCCAAGATATATTCATCTTAAAGAAGAATGTCATAAAACTTTTACAAAACTTTTATCAGGTTTTATGCATGTTGCGAAACGATGTTTTGAGAGGGGGATCAAGTATCTCATAAAACTACTGATAAGGTGAATTACACTTATAAATGATGTAGTTTTATGGAGGTTTCTTCAAGTGTTCTTTAATCACTCTTAAGAACTGTTAATGAATTAAAACCACCTGAACTTGGAAAATGCCCTGATAAAACCCGATGAACTTCGTAATGCTTTGATAAAACTACCATAAAACATGAATAAAACCAATTTGCATTTGAATTGCTACTTGGGAGGTGCCCAAAGAATCGAACCAAACCCCAAGATATCCAAGAATACAGAAGCCATTAGCTTTTTTTTAGCAAAAGCTAACTGAATATCTGTGGAAAGCAACGCGAGACAATCGTTCGTTCCCTTACCCCTACGGAAACCATATTGAGTATCTGAAAGCAGGTTGTTCGTCTCAACACATTTGTCCAGACGGAAAAGGATCATTTTCTCCAACAACTTTCGAATACAAGATAACATCGCGATGGGTCGATAGGAGTTGTGGTCGGAGACGGAGATTTTTGAATGGCAATAACTCTCACTCGTCCCCAATCATTCGGTACAATGTTTAGTTTCAGAACTTGATGAAACAAGTGCAACATGTGCCTTTTTGCGATGTCTGGGAGGTTCTTAAGCAATTTGAACTTGATCCTAGTTATCAGCCCCTGGAGCTGTATTACCACACGAAAGGAGTGCGAGAGAGAGTTCTACCATTGAAAAGGGTTGGCTGATCTCATCTATCGAATTCTCGGTTTCGTGAACTTGAGGATCCATTGGTCCGAGTACTACTCGCTTTCGTTGTTCGTAGTTAGGTTACGCAGTCTTCGCAGCATGTTCCAAAGAGTATTCATCCACGAATTTTGGCCAGTATCCGCGTTTCTTGGCCTTTTTGAGGCTCTTATGTTCATGTTCGAACCACAAAGTTTCAAACGTGGAATACATTGTTGCTTAAGCGATGCAACAAGAGCAACCTTCACTTATCGGACTGCGTTTGATTATATCAGATGTACGAACACGTTCAATACGCTGCTAGCGAAGCGTTCGAGATAAAAGTGTTTTCGGTAGTCATAGAATAAAGAAGTAGAATAAATCGATTAACTCACAAATCGTTCGACCAAGGAAGTTCAGCTCAATTTTCAATCCAGCGGCGTTTCATTGGGTCCTCCCTTAGCTCAGTCGGTAAAGGCGCAACTACAAAGCAACACCATGCTGGAGGTGGCTGGGTTCGATTCCCGGTCTAGTCTAGGAAGTTTTCGTTAACAAAAATTTATCAACTCCCTGGGTATAGCATATGATTGTAATTGCCACACAATCATACTAATGCAAAAATGGTACTTGGCATCGAAAGGTCTCAATTAATAACTGTGTAAGTGCATTTAGAACGCTAAGTTGAGAGCAAGCAATAAGCTAATTACGAAAGCAATAAGCTTGAAATGCTAAAGAAGAAGAAGAAGGCTTTTCATGTCGTCAGGCAATTCTTTGTCCCTTCCGGATGGTTTGTCTTTGTTGTCCTTAAGAATCCAAAGTAATTGAATAAATATTTTTGCTACTACTACCACAGAGCCAAACTTAGTGGGTCAGACAACTTGGATATTGCTTTGTAACTACTGTGCCAGTGTGAAACGCAGGTTCGGGAACCATGTATTTTAGTTGATCAAAAGAGAGCTCCTAATACAGACCGAGTGTTTTATGGAATGATCGTTTTCAAAGTCTACTGATGATCCCAATGCTTGATTATCAGATGGTATTTAGGGTTGGTACTCGCCCATTTCCAAAGCTGTATTGCTGCTAAATTAAACATTGCTTCACAAGCTGCCTTTGCAGCCAACACAAATGTTGTGCTTTCATCCTTTGTGCTTTGCTTCAATATTCTTGTTGCTAAATATGACACTGAGGCAGTGCCGTACGTTATAATTTTCAAATTAAAGATTTTAATTGGTGCTGCAAGCGATCGGCGCCAGAAAATCAAATTAAATTGACAGTCGTCGAATGCCAGCTTGAATTTCCATGATGTCAACGATAATCATGATCAGGTGTAAGCGGGATCTCATCGTGATTGGTCTCAATTGTATCGTTCAAGAAAACTCCGTTGGCACTCCTGCACGAGCGTCGAATACGACGCAAACCATGGTGGTGGTGCTGTCCTTGCGAATGGCGGGATGATGGAGAAGGAAATATACAGGTCCAGATGCTGCTTCAGACTCGCCAATACCTCCCATGTGACCTTGCGATTCTTGCTCAAACGGAAACGACTGAGTGCTGCTCGTTTATTGTTCTCTTACCTTTCCAGAACCTCTTTCTTGAATAGGATGTGCACCATACCTTTCCAATGGAATGCAGCCCGCTACGCTGAAGATACCCAAAAGTACCTCTACATCCAGCGCACTATCGATGGCTCCAGATACGAATATGATAGAAATACGAATCAGCTAGTTGAATTTCTGGTGGAAGCAACCAGGTGGAGGCATCCACGGAGATTGATGGCAGATCTACGGTGACTGTGGACAAGACGAAGACTTCGATTGTGGCGGCATAGTTGTAACTTCTGTAGCAGCAACATCAATCCCAGCGATTGGTTGATTAACCTTACACCGACGAACCTTCATTCTTTGGACTGCCCTTTCTATAGGAAAACAACATTCGGTTACAACATTTGAAAGTTTTATAAAATTCGATTGCTGATCTATAGACACAATGTCAAATTTCAAATAGCCTCCTCCCCTTGCAATTTTTCGTAGCTATTGTGTATAATATAAGGGTTCATAGCCACACAAAACTATCCCTGATTTGTTTCAAATGGGATTATTATGCTCTAGTGAAACAAGTTGTGCTACTTGGGTATAGCGGCGTTACTCGCTTTCTGAGACTAACAAATGGAACAAATACAAGAATCACAATTGTAAGCCATTAAACAAATATATTAGGTGCACAACTAAGTTCCCGCTGTTTAGCAATAGATGGCGCCAGTAGTAAGTGCTGGTCGAATGTTGTACATCTCAAGCGTCATAAACCAAGCTCAGACATATGGTAAACAAACCGCTTTGCCAAATCAGTGATTTTGGTTTAGTGTTATATATTTTGGTTGTTTGAAGATGTCTGAATTCGTGCCAAATAATCGTCATTTGCGGGAAATGTTGATTTTCTTCTTTCATTCGAAGAAAACGGTGGCTGAAGCACATCGAGAGCTCGAAAAAATTTAAGGTGATGCTGCTCTGAGTGAAACAACGAGTCATGATTGGTTTCGTCGCTTCAAAAACGGTGATTTCAGTGTTGATGATCGTCCGCGTGAAGGAAGGCCAAAAAACTTCGAAGACTCTGAATTGGAGGCATTGCTCGATGAGAATCCGTGTCAAACGCAAGAAGAGCTTGGTTCTGGATTAGGAGTTTCCCGCCAAGCCGTTTCTAAGCGATTGCATGCGTTGGGAATCATTCAAAAGCAAGGCACTTGGGTTCTTTACGATTTGAAGCCAAGAGATGTTGAGCGTCGTTTTTTCGTCTGTGAACAACTGCTCCAACGGCAAAAAAGGAAGAGTTTTCTACATCGCATTGTGACGGGTGACGAAAAATGGATTCATTACAGTAACCCAAAACGGAAACATTCATGGGGACTGTCCGGGCATGCTTCAACATCGTCGCCTAGGCCGAATATTCACGCTGCGAAGGTTATGCTGTGTATTTGGTGGGACCAAGTTAGTATTATTTATTATGAGCTGTTGAAACCAAACGAAACCATTACCGGGGAACGATATCGAACTCAATTGATGCGATTGAGACGAGCACTGCGCGAAAAACGGCCACAATACGAGCACAGATACGAAAAAGTGATTCTTCAGCATGACAACGCTCGACCTCACGTTGCGAAATCCGTGAAAACCTACTTGGAAACGCTCAAATGGGAAGTCCTACCTCACCCGCCATATTCTCCTGATATTGCACCGTCCGATTATTACTTGTTCCGTTCGATGGCACATGGTCTCACTGGTCAGCAATTGCACTCATATGATGACATCTCAAAATGGCTTGATTCTTGGATAGCATCAAAAGACGAACAGTTCTATCGAAATGGTATACACGTTCTACCAGAAAGATGGGAAAAAGTCGTAGCTAGTGATGGGCAATACTTTGAATAATTCGTTTGTAACCTTTGTTTTCAAAATAAAGTTCCTTTTTCACCAAAAAACAGCGAGAACTTAGTTGCGCACCTAATATATTTCCCTCTTTCAATTATTTCGTATATTTCAATATGGCGATTGGAAAAAAATCACAATTCTGGCATAAAGCCAAATCATCTTCGCAATGACTACTTTAAAACTATTTGGTTGTTTGGTGGCTTCCCTCAATGCCAATTTGCCGTTAAATGCATTTACTGGATGCAAAATGGTTTTAAAATGCTTTTTCAACTAATCATAATAGGATAATATGAATGAGTCCTAAGATGTCATTTCAAAACAGCATATTATGAGTTCATAATGTCGAAATAAAACCTTTGATAGGATTAAAAGGAATTTGAAATAACGAGGTTTTAAGATCGTTTTTAACAAGCTGTGTTGGTTCCCATAAACCTGACTAAAATATGAAATCTATTGGCAGCTCTTGGTGTCATAATAAAACCAAATTGATTTCTAGTGGCTTTGATAAAACCTTCATAAAACTTAATAGAGCAGGATGGTTTTGGCAGTGTTACTTGGGTAGTGCCTTCAGACAATAAACGTCTTTGAAGTTTTTTGCGAAGCGGAAGATGAATCCTAACTGCGATTGGGCCTTAGAAACAATATAGGCAATGTGGTTCTCGAATGACAGTTTGGAGTCGAACATTCCTCACAGATCCTTGACTGTGGTTTCACGTTTCAAGCCTGTTCCTCGAAGGATGTAAACGTGGAGATACATCGCACGTTTTCGGCCAAAGGAGATAGCCGAGCTTTTTGATACATTTAAGGACATACTGTTGATCCGGCACCAGTCGTCGAACACTTGTAGTTCCTGCTGAAGAAAATCGGCGTCTTGTGGACATTTTATGACGTAGTACAGCTTTAGGTCGTCCGCGTAGGATAATTTCAGGCATCTGAGGACCAAGTTCACGTCGTCCATATATAACAGGAAAGGAAATGGACCAAGGTGGCTGCCTTGCGGAACGCCGGATGTTGCTGGAAAGCTGGACGAGGCATAATCTGAAATCTTCACAGACATAGTTCTACCAGTCAGGTATGAGCGGAGCTAGTTAAACAACTGATCGTGAACCTCCATTTTGTCGCATTTGGAAATTGCAATCTGATGGTTCATTTGATCGAAGGCCGCAGAGAGATCTGTGTATATGGCGTCTACTTGATGACCGCGTTCAATTTCACGGATGATGAACGATGTAAATACGGTGAGGTTGGTCGCCGTCGAGCGCTTGGGCATAAAACCGTGTTGTTCAGGAGAAATAGTACGTGAATAGTCATGGACCAGCCTTTGGAGAATGCACAGAATTCCAAATTCAACACTGCGCGAGAAAGTAATTGAAAGGTATTCCCGACACAATCATTCAAAACCAACAGTTCCCAACCCGTCGGAAGAAAAGCGTATTCTTGATTGGTTGCTGGTCAAAGCAAAAACTGGATTCTGGGTTCCAAGCGTAATGCCAAATCATCGTGCTGCCGTTTCAGAGCCACAAATCAGGTCATGGTTCAGTGAAATTCATAAATATTTTGAAGAAGAACAGCGGTCCCACGTTTTGAAAATCCCTGAACAAATGTTTAATCTGGACGAAAAAGCGATGCGAACAATTCCCACAAAGAAAGTGGTTTTAGCTGGTTCTGGCCAGAAATACGCTAATGCTAAGGTAGGAAACTACGATCGAGAATCGTACACTGCACTATTCTGCGGGAACGCTGTTGGACAGATGGCTCCAACGCTGATGCTGTATCCATACAAATCGCGAATGCCAGCGAAGATTTGGCAGAGATTGCCTGAAGGATGGGCCACAAAACAGGACCAGGGTGGATGAACAGGGACGCATTTTCCGGATTGCTTGTTAAGCAGAAAATACCGTTCCCTGCAATAGTTTTTCTAGATGGACATAAGTAACACGTCTCCCCCCAAACGATGGAGCTTTGTGAGGAAAAAGACATAATCCTGATATGTCTTCCACCAAATTAGACCCAAGTAACACAACCACAGGACATCAGCTTTCATAGACCGCTCAAAACCTATTGAAATCAAGTTTTGGTGGAATGAGGGATTGAGAATAATGGTGCAATGCTTCCCAGTAAAGATATTGCACCGCTTTTAAAACAAGCTGTAGATCGAATGACCAATCAAAAATCGACCTTGATTATCGGTTTCAGACGTTGTGGCTTATACCGGTTGATCCCGATGCAGTCAACTATTCAGCTCTTAAAGCCTGTCCACGTTAAATTTCGGACACCAAAATAACGACAGCAAAAAAAATTACACATAATTCAACAAAACCGTTTGTTTATTTCACAATAATAAAGTTATATCTACATTAGAAACGGTTGATTAAAATGGTAATCCTTCTTTCTGTAAAATTCTCAATCTTCCTATGGCACACCCACCACAAGGTTCTGTACGGTATCCTCAGATACGCCCGCCGAGACGGTTCTTCATCTTCCCTTGAAATCATCAGTATCATTTGCTTTCACCTTAGTTTCAAAGAGTTTCCGCTTAACTAGAGCCCAGTACTTCTCTATGGGGTGAAGTTCTGGACAGTTTGGTGGATTGGCTATTTTTGGCACGCATTTGACTTCTTGTACCTTATACCATTCCAGGACGGATTTCGCATAGTGATAAGAGGCCAAATCAGGCCAAAACAGAGCTGGAGAGTAGTGGCTTCTGATAAACGGTAGAAACCGCTTTTGCAGACATTCTTTCTCGTACTCATCCTTATTGATGGTGCCAGTAGAGACGAAACTTTTAGATTTTCCCCACAGCTGCATATGGCCTGCCAAACCAAATACTTCCTCGGGAATTCGGACACCGCATTTGTCAAGAAATGTTCGGCAACGGCGTATTTTGCATTGTGGTATAAAAAGCCAAACCCGGAAGCAGTTTAAAGTCTTCGAGTACGTATGTTTCGTCGTTCATTATGAAACAAGAAAATGTTTGCAAAAAATTGGTGTAAAGCTCCTTAGCACGACTTTTTGCAGTTAAATTTTGCATGTCATCACGGTTGGGCACCTTTTTCACTTTGTACGGCTTCAGTCCTTTCCTCTGCTTCACTTTTTGTACGTATGATTTTGACCTACCAACTTTGCGAGCCACATTTTGCACAGAAAGATTGGAATTTTAACGGCAGCAGGGTGAATGCACCCTTCTTTTTGGGGAAATGCTCCTTAAACTTTGGAAAAATGCTCCTTAGATGCGTTTGCCCGGTATAATGCAATCGGAGGTATTTATCTTCTGGTTGGCGCTTCCCGGTTGTTTTGACGGGTCTTAAGTTTCTTCAAGATTGTATAGCGGAGCCTCGCTCCGCAATCTTCGAGGTAGTTTTGACGGGTTTAAACTTCATTTTGACGAGTCTTAATTATATTTTCAAGAGTTTTAATTTCGTTTTGATGACTGTTAAATTCAGAAACTTAAAACCCGTCAAAACTATACAATCTTGAAGAAACTGAAGACCCGTCAAAACACCCGGCAAGCGCTAACCAGAAGGTTAATACCTCCGATTGCATTATACCGGGCAAACGCATCTAAGGAGCATTTTTCAAAAGTTTAAGGAGCATTTCCCCAAAAAGAAGGGTGCATTTACCCTTTGCCAATTTTAACCTAGGACTACGTTTTTGTTTTCAATACAGGGGTAAACGTTGCGAGTACGAGAATGTGGAGCGTCACAAAATATGCTTAGGTTTTGAACGTTAATAACAAATTCATTTCATAACTGATTTTCAAAATCTTTGCACCAATCTATCTGAAATATTTATACGCATCAATTTTTTTTATTAAAATTGATTGATTTTCAACATTAAACTATTGAAAAGAACGAAAATAAAAGGTGATGTCTTGTAATGTAGATTTTTCAGAGTCAGTTTACCAAATACACAGTATTTTTCTAGCACAGACTTCATATTTAAGTAAGGAACGTCTCCTAGGCAGCCATTAATGTTATATAAGGGGTATATCTTCGCATTTTGATTTAGTTTTTCGGCAGTCGTGGAGCTGTGCAGCGTAGGATCTGCTGTAGGAACGCATTTGTGGTAGCAAGCACCCTGGAGGGCGCACTGGCGAGCAGTCGTTGCCCAGAGAGGCGTTGGTGCCGTTGGCTGTTGGTGCCAATGCTCCCGTCAACCTCTCTGCGAGAAACATGGCTGCTGATGCCTACGAGTTGGCGGGAAATGCCACCCGTGACAACAACGAGACAAGAATTATCCCACGTCCCCTGCAGATGGCTACCCGTAACGCCGAGGAACTGAACCAAGAATACCAAGAAGAAAGTCCAAGTTCAATCGCGAACCATGTTTCTTCCCCGTCAACTAAATCTGTCCTTTTCAGGACGACCAAATCAGTTTGCCAACGAAAGAGTTTGTTTGCTTGAATTTTTCTGTTGGGCTGTTTGAAATTTCCATTATCGCACCCCGGCTGAACATGGAATTGCTTTAAACGCCGCGTACCGGAGTAAATGGCAAAGCGCGTTGAACAACCAACGAACCAAAAGATCCATAACTATGTTCTACGCGTTAAAGATAGTTGCCCTCTCAACCATCGTAGACAATACAATCGGGGCCGTATCATCATTAAGGGCCAAAAAATGCTTTCTAAAGAGTAAACAACAGAATTTTCTTGGCCCTCTTCAGGGCCATGAAATGCTATCTAAAGAGTTTACAATAGTATTTTCTTTCATATTTACATTCTAGTGCTGGTCTAACGTTCCATTAGCAATTTTTCGACCTAGAAGTCTATCGGCAATAATAGACTTTGAATTCCCAAACAGACCACAACCATCTACAACGCAATAAGGACAATGATCTCCACGAGGTCGATCATATCAACAGGATGTGCTCTTATGGTGCATTCTCGCTCCACCATCTCGAAAGGCAAACAGTTCCAGCAGCAAAGTTCGGAAGAAGAAAACGTATAGCACCACATCTATCGGGTGCTGGAGCGTTTTAACCCAATACTGTCGTTTCCTCCAAAGCGATAAGCATTATGAATAGCTTCGTCAATGACATTTCCGAGCAGATTGAAAGCGTAGCTCTCCGACTGACTTAAATCAATTGACGGATGGCCCTTCTTGTTAGACGTGGCTGGGTAGCTCAGTGGTTACCCGTTCTGCTTACTGAGCAGATGGTCGGGAGTTCAGTCTCAGGTCCGTCAACTTCCTTGCCATTTGTCACTTGCCGCTTTCTATCACCACTAGGTTATTAAAAAAAAAGTAGTCTACTACGCTTTCATTGATCGTATCACTTACCACAGTGAATCCATGATCTTAAAATAACCGGCCTCACTTACACAAAACTATCTTTCACTTGACAATTGTGGAGACGCAGAGGTAAACACAGTCTCTAACCAACAATTGTAAAACTAATCATCCTTCCGCCCTCCACGAAGACCGTGAGGACGTGGCCGGCGCTGGTACTGATCTATATAAATAGAATGAACTAGTGAACTTTTACATTGAATATGTAAAGCTACTCCCAAGCTCCATCTATGTGGTTCCTTTTGCAATTACACTTTCTCTGACCAGTAACGGAGTAGCAACTACGAAACGCACGGTATTTTTTACAAAAAAAGAAAATAATACCATTCGCATATGGACGGGGGTCAGCAAGTCAGCCGAAGATTAATAATCAGAACTGCCAATATTTAGACTTAACCCTGGTCTATCGGAACATACCTTCAGCAACGAGCATTAGGTTCAGAAAATTTCATAGCCATGGAATAAAGTTCCCATTTGCAGCGACTTTTTAAACGCATGCCGTTTGCTTTCCGATTAAAACAATGTTTTCTTCAGCTCCTCAATCTGTACATAAACTAACAAGATTGTATGAGTGTGTTTCTGTGCATGGATGTGCGAAGGTGAAACTAAATAGACCAGTTCACGATGGGCTGCAAACGTCAATTTCCTCAACCGGGTCCAACGTTTTACCCATTCGCTCACGAAACAATCAACCAAAACATTTCGATTGCTACTATTACAAACTCATTTACTAGCAGGTTTTGAGACAGATTACACTACAAATGACTAACAGTTTGTCATTGATCTTTAGATTGGCAATGTGTATTTCTTGTTTCATTTACTCTCACGCAAATAGTTATCCAAAGCGATGTGACGACAAACGGCATTCCTCGTTTAAGACCAAACAAATGCAACTGACTGCACGCTCCTCGTTTGGATTACCGGTCAGCGGTTGATCCATGGTTAACAGAGTTGAGCCCAATCCTGCGCTCTCTTCAGAAAACTACAGTGTTGCCATAGCTGCAGCTCATCCGCGAAGTACGGTCGATCGTAGGGTACTAGTGGATGCTGCCATCCTTCACAGTATATGGATATTTTTTTGCAGGTGGTACTGTCAGATGATAGACAATTAATCAAGCCGAGATGGACCTCAATGCCCTTGGAAGAAATGAATAATAGGATTTAGATTATTATAGATATTTATATGTTATAATTTGGCAAACTGTGTGGGGAGAGCTGATGAGATGCTCTCGTCACGCGAGCATGCAAATCCAGGCCTTTGAGCTATTCGATCAGCTGAGCAGCGACTGGCGGTTTTAGATGATGATCAAAGGGGGCGAATTCAGGGTTGAATAGCTCGGAAAATGAGGTGGTTTAGACCTATCTCGTACAAAAATAATGGCTACCACCTTCTTGCCCATTTGTCGGGAGCATACTTTTCGATTTGTTCTACTTCCAACCTTCCAATCGACAGTCAAGCGACGGTCAAATAATTTTCAAACAAAAACAGCGGTACTTTTTGGTAATATTAGTTTCTTGGCAAGATCGCGTATCGAAAAATTCGGATTTGGCTGCCGTTCGTACAAAATACGTTTGCGCACTATTACTTGATACGACGCCATTTTACTGAATGCTACAAGAATGTTAACATGTTGTACCGCGAAATAAAGTGGAGAGTTTTAGCTGTCGTATAAGTGAAACGTTTCAGCGATACATGAAATAATTCAAAATCTACACTGAAAGAAAAGTATCCGAATTTTAACGTGTACAGGATTTATCGGTAAACACACTGAAGCATTGGCAGCACAACCTGTGGTTCCAACAACGGAAACGAGAGAACCGGAAATTGGTTTAAATAATGATTACTCTGTAAAGTTTCTCGTGTCGTTCTTATCACCAGATCAACTAAGAATATTCGAAAGCTGTCGTTCAGTCATAGAGTGGCATGGAGCTGTTTTATATACGAAACTTTATTAAGTGTGGACAAAAGCTAAAAGAGCATTGGATGAAACATCTCTCACAAAAACCAATTCAATCGAGTCATTATATCACGGACTCGATGGAGGTGAGTAATATTCATAAGTGTTTTTGTTTATAATATGTATTCTGAATGTTTTTATAAACATCTCTCCAGACTTCCCAAACCATGGAAGTCTCAGAAGAAAGAAATCCTGTTGCTTGTGATGTGAGGTTTCATTTGGTAAACCATCTGTGTCAACAGTTAGTTCAGCTACGCGTCGCTTCGAGAAGTGTTCATCACCTACAATCGTCTACTATCGTCTAAGAAAAAAGTGGAGATGGAAAAACAAAATAAAAGAGATCAAAGACAGAGAGAAGAAAACAGTTGAAAGTTCTTACCAAACAAACAAAAAAGCAGAAAGAAAATAAATTGCCTCAAATTATTTAAATTAGTTTAGTTCTTAAACTGTTTCCTCATTGAAATCCTTTTCTATGAAACAATCGCAAATTAAAACATTGTCTGCTATGCAACATGAAATGTTATTTTATAATAAATTATCTCAAATCCGAATAATTAAGGTTATTTGGAATTAGGAACACAAATGAACGGATTTAGGAACAGCGATTGTTGTTTCAATTGTTTTGGAAAATACGTTGATTTTTTAATCTCTATTTTAAATGAATAGAGGAGTAACTTTAAAGCAACTGTTAACACATTGTTATTTTGAGAGCTTTGAAACTTTAAACAAGGCCTTAGGCAAACGGAATAAGGGAACATCACGGTAAAACCGTTTTGGAATCAAAACTTAATAAATAATTTATTCAAATATGATATCCATATTTGTCCTAAGTTTTTTCGTCCTACGACAATTCCAGTGAATTTTTTAGGATCGTTTTAGAAGATGCTTCCTTCAGTTCCAGCTGCGCCATTCTGTTCCGGCGCTCCCTCAACCAAACAACAATCTTCTAACGATAGTTTTTGGCATGAGATTCTGAGATTGGAGCCAAGCTTGTTCTTGTTCGTACACACTGGTCTCAACAAGGCAACACGCAAAAGTGTTTCGATTTAGAATCAATGTGTACTCCCAAAGTCCCCAGCCTTCTCAGCACCAGCGGTATCCACACTCAATGTGAGCCCCTTTCTCTCATCGTTCCTCCGAAGCACAACAGTGACATCTCCTCACCTCCCGCGCATCAAAGCAGAACAGACTTTCGATCAGCCTTCGATATCCCTCGAGCTTTCGATTGGTTCTTGTCAATTTTAATCGAATCATCAATTTCCGAAAAACCCGAAAAGGACAAATTGAACCTTTCTCGTTTCGGGTTCATTTCCCCAAGCGACATTGCATTACGGTTTAATGGGTAAGCATAGCTTCCTGCACCGGAACAAAAACAACGCAACACTGACAGGAGAACACAAGAAGTGTTTGGGAAATGCTTCAGTTCGATTGATCAAAACTGTTCCCCCCAGAAAAATGGCGATAAGACAATAGATTGGATCGGTTTGAGCTGATTGTATGGGGATGAGCCTTTATCAACTTTGCACTAACGCTTTTAGAGAGTAGAAAAGGGATGGGGAAAGTTTTGGCAACTAGGATTTGTGGATGATTAGTAGCCAAAGCGTCAAAACAAATGATCCTAACAGGTCCATAAATAATAAAACAAAGCGACATGCACTTTAGGTGGCTATATTTAGTTGGTATAAAGTTCACTCTGCCACGTGGGAAAACTGGAGGCACAAAAGGGAGACACAATATGCCGACATTTAACCTGTATGCTGTGGTGAAAGGTAATTTGTGTGCAACAGTGGGTGTACGAAATGATAGTTGTGGATTTTTTCTGTATTAATTATATCAA
Source organism: Aedes koreicus (assembly GCA_024533555.2). Lineage (NCBI taxonomy): Eukaryota > Metazoa > Arthropoda > Insecta > Diptera > Culicidae > Aedes > Aedes koreicus. The sequence goes on from JAHHFK020002789.1 coordinate 68,586, forward strand.
AGAGTGCAGTTCTTTTTTAAATATTTATAATAGTTCTATTCAGTTATATTTATAATTTTGAACAATGAATTTAAAAAACCAGTAAATTGCAACAAAGTTAATTTCAACCCACAGTGGCAAGGAAAAAAATACGAACTAAAAGGATTGCATGCCAGAGGGCAATCTATCAAACGAAGCTTGTGGAATTATCTGTCATCATGTGCATAATTTCAATTTTTCAATAAAACGAACCGGCTTGCGTTACATATCTTTTTGGACGTGGTTGCTATTTTGTATGGAGTGCAGCATGTAGAAGAAAATTTAATGCGTCTATAGACAAGTCAACAAGACTTCATCACTATCAGGCAGATTTAATGCATACTTCACCGTTGGCTGTTGTTTGTTGTTACATTACGGATATTTACTAATGGTTTTTACTACTCATGTTTGAAATTTGCAGAAATGTACAAAAATAAACAATGTACAACGAATAACGTCAAGCACTCGACACTGAAGAAGTTTGTAAGTTGCAGACGGAATAGGCCTATCTGTCAAAGGATACGCTTTTTTTCTAGTGGAATTCTCTGGGATGTGCTCGCGTTTAATAGGGATAGATTGAAAAAGTATTCAAATGTATATATTTTTCTTATTGATTAGTAGTGTTATTTTCCTAGTTTTCCAATTGCCGCCCTCATTAAATGTGGAATTAGTAATCAAATGGCAAAATCAAAATCAAAATCTTATCAAATGGCGAATGGCGAAGTGTTAACTCAGCAGTTCCAACCAGTCACTTTATCCCTGCCGTACACAATGCTTCCTAGTAATCACTCTCTTAAAAACAACGAAAATAACATGAGCTTTAATCGATAAAAGATTTTAATTTTGTGTCATGAATATCAATAAATGACAAAATTTATGCTCAAATAGATGCCGATAAAAAATATATTCATTTTTTTCAGTTTTTTTAACACCATATGATGCGAAATATTGCCTAGTGAGCAATATCACATCATGAGTTAAAAAGAAAGTCGTGCGGCTTAAATTTAAAGGGTTAAAAAATTTGAAATAACACACGCCCGAACAAAAAAAAACAAATCTTTGTTAGCTCAAAATACATTTTTTTTTTCTTTTTAGATTTTTTTAACGCAATTTTGTAATTGTATAATTGCAAGTCAGGGAATATAAAAAATTTGATTTTTAATGAATACTTTTCAAAAGCACATCCTCAATGTTTGACAAAACTTCAAATATTTGACAAATTTGGTCAGATATATTCGACCACCATGCACAAAATAAATTTGACCAAATATGGCTACTAAAAATATTTCATCTGAGTTTGTCATTCAAATTATTTGGCAATTGATTCAATTTTCGGACGGACTTTGTTATTGTTTGATGATAATGTTTACTCAAAAAAGGGCAGAGCATATATTTGACACATTTGAAAAACTCGAGCAAAAAACTTCAAAAAATATTGCGGGATAAATAAATGAAAACGCAAATTCGAAATCAACCTCTTTTTTTCTTGTTTTCAATAATTCGAAAATACTTTTTTGAACAATAGATTGTACTTGAAAAAAAAAGCAACACTTTCTTTTCTGTTACTTTTTATTGCAAATGAAAAAATGATGCAATTTTGAATAAAACTAACTTTGAGTGTAAGGTCTGTATCCGCAATAATCCGGACACCTCGAAACATGAATAAAACATAAATTTCGCATTAGATTTCCGTTGTAGTTGTTTATTTCAGACTCATGGGATGTGTTTTAACAATTCGTGAAGACAAAACATAGTTATTCGGTATTTGCATTAAATTTTCGAACTTTAGTACCACTCCATCACAGTTTTAGCATAGTGGCATGATGCCAAATCGGGCCAGAACAAAGGTTTTTCTTTGTGACTTTTGATGAAGGGTAGCAATCGCTTCTGCAGATACTCTTTCTGATAGATCTCCTTGTTGATTGTGCCTGTAGTGACGAAAGATTTACTCTTTTTGCCACACGTGCAAATTGCTTGCCACACAAGGTATTTTTTGGAAAATCTCGATGCCTTCTTCGTTCTGAAATGCTCAGATGTAGCATTTCTGGCCATAGCAGAATAAAAAGCCAGCTCTGGAAGCTGCTTGAAATCCTCCAGGACATAAGTTTCATCGTCCATAACAACGCATGAAACCTTCGTCAAATATTCACATATAAACGTCAAGCCCGTTTGTCGTTGCGATTTGGAACTGTTTTTACTTTATACGACTTAAGTCCCAAACGTTGTTTTGATTTTTGGAGAAAACAAGGCGATATCCCTATTTTATGAGCCACCGTTTGAATGGAGCGATTTGGGTTTTTTGTTTTTTGTCGGTACGTCCCGCATGGAGGTTCCGGAAATGTTCCGGAAGAGAAAGATGGACAAATTCGCGAAGAAGTACCTGTTGTGGCAGGCGATCTGCGAGTGCGGACGGTACAGCAAGCCGTTCGTTACAACCGGCACCATAAACGGGCAGATTTATCGAGAGGAATGCTTGCAGAAGCGCTTGCTGCCCTTCCTCTGCTCTCACCGTGGTCCCACGCTGTTCTGGCCGGATCTCGCTTCGTGCCATTACGCCAAGACTGTAATAGATTGGTATGAAGCGAAGGGCGTTAATGTGGTCCCGAAGGAGGCGAACCTACCAAATACACCAGAACTTCGTCCGATCGAAAAGTTTTGGGCGAAAATGAAGAAGAAGTTTAAGAAAAGCGGAAAAACATTCAAAACCGATGAAGCTTTGAAAAAACACTGGGAGAAATTGTGTAAGGAAGATGGACAAAGCCTCGCCCAAGATCTCATGAGCAGTGTTAAGAGAAATGTACGAGCTTGGGGGAGGAAATTCAATAAATAAATTTTGCCAAAACAAAGCTAATATATAGTTATTTAATCCCTGAAAATTTGAGAAGTATCCGATTTAAAATGAATTTTTGTTGATCATTTTTGTGTGTCTCATTTTTTCCGAGTCCAGTCTTTATTACAACATGTCTTATAAAATAATTTTTTTTATTGAAATTTCATCTTTGATTTTTGGAATGATCTATACTGTTTCAGCTTTTCCAGGACCAGGAGGATATTAATACATATCTATTTTTTTATTTATTTTTCAGTAACAATTCATTGGATTCCAGGAGTTGGCAACGGAGTCGGTGATAGGCTTTTGCAATTATTATTGAATGTATTTTTCATTATCGGTTTGTAAATGAACATTTCACGAAATTCGAGCGGATATGATTCATACAGCGCCGTATTCATTTAGCTTGTGTCTGATTCAACAGTTCAATCCTTGTCATTACTTTATTATTACTCACAATATTATTATATTTGATAATTGTGGTTTCATTGATTTTACTTCATAGATGAGGTTATAAAATCAGCATCAAGCAGCAAATAGTGACCAGTAAATAAGAGTAAAATAAAATGATTAAATTTCAATAGATGTAATAGATGTAACTTTTTCAAGAAGTCAAGATTTTGGTAAAATGCTGCTTTCGCTGAAAACGAACGAAAACGTGCTAAAGCGCAAACCACAGTACTCTACACTTTAACATTTTACAATATTTCTTGCATTTCAGGTCATATATTATAGATACGAATGCTTGTAGTATTTTTCATTGACATAAATATATACACCATTATATAAATATTTCATGGGAATGGGAGGGACCATCAGGGCACCCGATTGAAGCACTCTGGGTGGGGAGAGTGGGAGTGCCAACTCCCCATTGCTAACAGTTTGTGAATAGAGGGCGGGCTCTTCTCCCCACCCATTGGGGCATCCTCATGTTAGATAGCTTGCTCTTTTGACCAATTGTTCAATCTTGTTGTTGGAAGGAGATTCTTTATATCCCTGTGGATACGTATAAGTGATGTTGCATATCGATCCACCAACCCCTTTTTGGCCTTTCATACAAGGGCATGATTAGGATAATCAGTGGTTATTAACGCTTGATCAAGTCTAACAGAGAGGAGAGCCCATTGCTGTCGGACTAGTTTCCGTGCTACAATGGGTGGTAGTACATATCATACATCATACAATATCCTTTTCACCTTTCGGTCCATGACAGGATCAGCGCGTCCAATGTTTTTGTCACTTCTCGGTTTCCTGTTCACCGTCAAACGTTCCGAAAATGATTTGAGCACATCGTGAACAGTGTATTTAGGCAAATCCAATGTTTTTCAAGGTCCCTTATTGACAAGTCAGGATTTGCCGCACGCCCGTACAAAATTCGCTCACGCACTTGTTTTTCTTTCGTCGCCATCTTGAATACTACATGAAATGTAAACATCAATCATAGTCTTTTTCATCATAGACTCTCAGCTATACCACAGTGAAATTTTTCATTCCTACGTGCAATATTTCAAAAGTTACAATGATTTGAAGGTGTCCGGATTAATGTGGATGCAGACCTTAATCTTCAGTTTAAAAAAAAAGTTGAGCACACGATACTGAGGAAGTCTGTAAGTCGCAGACAAAATAGACCTGTCTATCAAAAGGTACGCTTTCTGTAGTGGAATTTAACGGAAAGTGCAATTGATAGTTTAAAAAGTGTTTCATTTTTTTTAATTTTTTAAAACAAGTGATCAAGTGAAGTGTAAATTTAAATGTTCCTAGTAATTCAATTAGAGTGTAATGTTTATATGTGCAACATTTCGTCACAATCTCGCAAAAGGTTATAGGCTCCAAGCAAGAAGTACTTCGACAAAAAAATATGGGCGTGGTCGTGAAAAATGCAGGCCAGTCTCACAGGTGGATTGCGAAACAGTTGGTAATCGACAATTCGACCCTGTCCCGTGTGGTTATATCGTTCAAGGAGACCCAGATGAATCAGCGGAAGAAAAGCGAAGACGACTGACCCCGTGAACGCAAGGAAGGTGAGGGACTACTTCAGGCGCAATCTTAACCATTCGATTCGGGACGTGGCCAAGAAGGTCAATTCTTCCGTCTGGTTCGGTAAGGTAAGAAGGGCGCCTACCCAAACCGATAAACAGAATATGGTGGCCATATCCCGTGCCAGGAAACTGTACCGCGAGTGGTCGGTGCAGCTGGAATGCAACGTAATGAATGAAGAGACGTACATTACAGCGGACGCCAAGCAGATCTCCGGCCTGGAGTTTTTCGTCGGCAAGTCCCGCTTGGATGTCCCTAGAAGTTGCGGAAGAAGAAGGTCGACAAATTTGCCAAGAAGTACTTGGTGCGTCAGGTAATCTGTGGGTGGGTCAAATTCAGCAAGCCGTACATAACAACCGGCACCATCAACGGCCAAATATATAGAGAAGAATGCCTTCAGATGTGCCTGCTTCCCCTCCTCCGGTCCCACGAAGATGACACTCTGTTTTGACCGGATTTGACATCGTGTCATTACGTGACCGGTGATGGAGTGGTACGATGCCAACGATGTTGTTTTTGTGGCGAAGGAGGCATATCCGCCTAACTCGCCAGAACTTCGCCCAATAGAATTCTTGGCGATTATGAAAGTCAAGCTCAAAAAAACAGGGAAGGTCTTAAAAAACGACAAGGATTTGAAGAAATAGTGAATGAAAGTGTGTAAGAAAGATGGTGCAAGTGATGCACAGGATTTGATGGGTAGCGTTAAGTCCAAGGTGTGGGCATTTTGTCTAGGAGAGGAAGTTGAATAAACCAACTTTGCAAAAACATAGCTGATATGTGTTGATTTATATTTCGAGAGTTTCAAAAATATCCGACTTAATAAAGAAGAGATAAGAGGCAAAATCAGGCCAAAACAGAGCTGTAGAGTCGTGGCTTCTGATAAACGGTAACAACCGCTTTTGCAGACATTCTTTCTCGTACACATCCTAATTGATAGTGCCAGTAGAGACGAAACTTTTAGATTTTCGACCACAACTGCATATGGCCTGCCAAATCAAATACTTCTTCGGGAATTTGGACGCCTTCTTTGTCCGAAAATGCTCGGCAACGGCGTTCCTGCGCATTGTGGTATAAAAAGCCAGACCCGGAAGCTGTTTAAGGTTTTCGACTACGTATGTTTCGTCGTCCATTATGATAGAAGAAAATGTTTGCAAAAAATTGGTGTAAAGCTCCTTAGCACGACTTTTTGCTGTAAAATTCAGTTTGTCATCACGGTAGGGCACTCTTTTCACTTTGTAGGCCTTCAGTCGTTGCTCAACTTTTTGTACGCATGATTTTGACTTCCCAACTTTGCGAGCCACATTTCGCATAGAACGATTGGAATTTTTCTCAATAATGCTACCATCTTGTAGTCCATTAGTCGAGAGGATACCTTTCGATTTGTTTCACTTCCAACCTTCCGATCCACAGTCAAGCGCTGGTCAAATGATTTGCAAACACAAAACACGGCACTTTTTGGTAATTTTAGTTTCTTGGCAAGATCGCGTACCAAAAAAATCGGATTTTGCAGCATTTCGTACAAAATACGTTTGCGCCCTTCCACTTGATTCAACGCCATTTTACTGAATGTAAACATGTTGTACCACGAAATAAATTGGAGAGTTGCAGCTTTCATATAAGTGAAACGATTTAGCTATCCATGAAATAATTCAAAATCTGCACTTGAAAAAAAAATTAAAAAATTTTTAGGAAGGGCTTTTTTTCCCCCAACGTTGTGAAAAAAAAAAAGACATATTATATCTTTTTTTTTTCTCTGGGGCGGTACGTCTCTGTTTTTTTTTTTTTTTTTTTTTGGGGGGGGGGGTGCCCTTTTTTTTTTTGTGTGGGGGGGGGGGGTTTGTGATATATAAATATATAAACCATCACTCCTCATTCTCTCTCGCGCGGGAGAGAAGGGGGGTCGTCCCCCCCTCGCATAAAAAAAGGGGATGTGGTGGTTTTTAAAAGGTGTTTCGATCAAAATTTGGTCGGTTTAACTTGACGCATTTCCTTTCATCGTGCATTAAACAAATCTACACAACCCTCATTTTGAAGATGTGTGCGTGTAGCATCATGCCTCTATTTTGATTTTGAGATAAGCACTTCAGTTATCAAAATGTCGTCGAAGGAAGAGAAGCAACGCATAAAAATTTTGCACGAGCATGGCGAAAATCCAAACTATTCTCACGCCAAGTTGGCAAAATTGTTGCAAGTGGCTAAATCAACTGTTACCAACGTATTAAAAGTGTTCGGTGAACGTTTGTCGACAGCCAGGAAAGCTAGATCGGGGGGAAATCGAAAGCCGGAGGCCACAGCGACGACAAAAAGAGTTGCCAGTTGTTTCGAGCGGAGCCCCAACCTCTCCGTCAGAGATGTCGCAAAGAAGCTGAGAGTGGCGCCTTCAACCGTGAATAGAGCTAAAAACCGAGCTGGACTGTCGACTTACAAGAAAGTGGTGACTCCAAGTCACGACGATAAACAAAACACGTCGGCCAAAGCACGATCGCGAAAGTTGTACACGATGATGCTGACGAAGTTTGATTACGTGGTACAGGACGATGAAACTTTCGTCAAGGCAGACTTGAAACAGCTTCCTGGACAGGTATTTTATACGGCAACCGGACGGGGAAAAGTGACAGATATTTTCAAGCACATTAAACTGTCAAAGTTCACGAAGAAATATCTGGTGTGGCAGGCCATCTGTACCTGTGGCTTGAAGAGCAACGTTCACAAACCGTCAACCAGGAAATTTATCTGAGCGAGTGCCTACAAAAACGTCTACTGCTTTTCCTGAAGCGACACAATAGTTCCGTTCTATTTTGGCCAGATTTGGCATCTTGCCATTACGGAAAAAAGGCCATGGAGTAGTATGCTGCCAACAACATTCAAGTGGTGCCCAAGGACAAGAACCCTCCCAACACGCCAGAGCTCCGCCCAATCGAACAATATTGGGCCATCGTCAAGCGGAACCTTAAGAAGACTTAAAAAGCTGTTGTGAGCAAGAAACAGTTTAAGGCAACCTGGAGTTTAGTGGCGAATAAAGTGGACAAGGAGACTGTACAAAATCTTATGGCAGGTGTTAAACGAAAGATACGGCAGTTCGCAAAAAAGGAAGCTTAACTGAACATTTCTCCTGTATTCTGTATTAACTGACCTTGAAAAAGAAAAAGAATTTGACTTATTAATAAAAACTTTGTTCGAATCATTCCCGCACAAAAACAAAGGTGTTTATCAAATCGATTTAAGGCTAACCCGATTCTGAAATTTAAGTGTTTAACTCCAGAATTCAAAAACGAGTATATAATTGACCATCTGAAATACTTTCCAGATCGTGATGTCATTTTGTAGCTTGTTTAGGGTACTCATGGGAACTTGGATTAACTTAGTTCAGCATTTTCGAAGGGAGTACATAAATAACCACCTTAAGTGGTGTTCGCTGAGTAGTATGTCATGTTCTTTTGTTTTTTTTTTGGTTCGTTTTGGTTTAAACGGATTGATGCGTACCCAGAATCCACTTGATTGGACGCAGAGCAGTTGTGATCGATTTGTATGACGCCTGGTTATTTGTAGGAGACCTGGTTGTAGATTATTGCTGATCATGTTGATCAACCAGTCATCAACTTCTGAGTATCTTTAAAGCCCCCACGCAATATTCACACTTATTCTAGCTTGTTTCAGGTAAAACAGCAATTTTTACACTATTGTTATGTTCTAAATTAGTAGATTGTTGTTGTTGTTGTTTTTTTATTAATGACACTTTACATCACTTGGATGCATTCATGTCAGTTTCAGTTGTTCAAAGTGTAGTAGAGTGTACAATATGAGGTGAGTGGTGTTGTTTGTAAAAAATATGATTAAATTTCACTAAGCTTTTTTGCTTCTTCCACATGGTTCACCTTTGTTGGCACTTTATTTTGTTTATTTTTTTCTATTTTCTTCAATTTTCACAAATTCTTCAAACAATTGCAATATCTTCCCCCTTATGGCTTTCATCATGTTATTTGGTTTTATCACTATCTTCATCTGCGACAAAATTCTTTCCTTCTTTTCCTTCTATTTTTATTCAACATGTTCTGCCCCTTTTCCGTCATCTTCTTCTCCATCATGTTTTTATTTCGTTTGTTCCCTCTGCTTCATCTTTCTTTCCGTCATACTTCTTCCTCTTTTTTTCATTTTCATTATCTTCCTCTTCATCATCTTTTTCTCAGTTATCTTTATTTGCGCCATCTTCTTATCCGTCATCTTCATCTTCGTCATATTTTTCTTCGTTTTCTTCCTTTTTATCATCTTCCGGTCCGTCATGCTCCTCTTTTTTTTCTTCTCTTTCAATATCTTCATCTCCATTGTCTTCTTGTTTGTTATCTTCCTCTCCGCCATCTTCTTTTCCGTCATGCTTTTCTCCATTTTCTTCTTCTCCATAATCTTCCTTTAAAGCATGTTTTCCTCCATTATGTTATTTCACGACTTCTTCCTCGCTATCGTCTTCCTTTTTCATTCCTTTTGATGTTTATTTTCATATACTTCTGTTGTGTTCCCGTCCTTGGGACTCTTAAAATTCCCTTCTGTCTTCGTCTTTTATAGTTTCAGATAAATGTTGCTATCATGCAGATACTTCAGAAATCGCTTTTTGCTATCATCGTCGTTGCACAATGCCGTATAAAGGCTCGAGGTATCGATCCCATATTTTGTCCTGGCCGCTTCAAATTTTCTGCAGTGCAGGATTATGTGCCGTACATCCACGGCTGTCCCACAACACTCGCATATCGGCGGAGAAGATTTCTTCAACAGGAATATGATGATGATGATGATGGTCCCGCCCTTACCCCTACAAAGGTTTGAGCTAGACGATTTTATCTCTAAGATAATTAATTTGGTAACAATTTAAACCAGTTATGCAAAAAAAAACGAACTGATTTCATCTACAGATATAAATTTCTTCAAAAGTATCCATTTGCTTCACAGCGACATAATCGTGAAAAGCTTTGATGTTAACCACAAAAATTCGCAAGTATTCCCAGCGATCAGGAAATTCTGTTGCAATCCAGATCACAGAATCCAGTAAAAGGACATTATCAAAAGACAAGCCAATATCCGATCCTGCCCGTTACAGAGCCAATGCAGTTCCAACACTAATGAAGCCGCCAGCTTAGTTTAGGGCTGGCCAAGAATATCTCACCAGGGATGTCAAGAATGTTTCCAAACCGAAAAAATCCTGGACCGGCATTAGTCAAACTTTTACTTTCAACCACAAAAGAATTGACGAAGAATTCCCCGACATTCAGCCAGACAACTCGCTACTATTTCATAGTACCATCTAAAGCATCAAAGGCCAATTTTTTTAACGAATTCAAAAAGAAGTCCATCATATCTGTATACCGCGCGCGAGGCTCAAACAATTGTAGACTTCTTTCTTTATTTTTTTTTTAAATTAACACAACATTATACAAATTTCCATCATCATCACTGTGACGAACAAAATAGTGAGTATTGTAGTATTGTAAACGTGAAAAAAATAAAATTTAAAAAATAAAATAGCCAACTCATTTTAATCCGTTTGTAAAGAACTTCGTCAGATACATTCTTCATTTTTACCAAAAAAAAAGCAACATAAATGTACAAGAAATGGTCCACACAAAATAATCCGTTTCATAATAGTAAAACATCGTCAGGTACAATCTTCATAAATATTTGAAAAAAAAATTTCGCTTGCTGCTCAGAATACAGTTTTAACGTGTGAAATACATAGTCTTTTAAATTCTGAAAGTGTTGGTGCACGTTCAATGTGTCTTGGCATCGAATTGAAAACATTTATTCCTTTAAAATATAATGAGTTTTGTGAAGCACATGTCAAGAAATTCGGTGTTCTTATTTCATCCGCGTTTCTAGTATTATATCTATGAAAATCACTTCCTCTTTCAATTCGATCACACAAATATCGAGGAAGCAAACCATTAACTACTTTAAAAATGAACACCATAGTTAAATACACAATTCTTTGCTTCACTGATAGCCATTGTAAAGCGTCTAACATAAAAGTCGAGGAAGTGAATCTGTTACATCTTAAAATCAAGCGCATTATTTTATTCTGCAAACGCTGTAACCTCAATATTTGTGTTTGGTTGGCCAAGAATAAAATGGAAGGGCAAAACTCTAAATGAGGGGAGATGATTGATTTGTATAGCTGTATTTTACTGCAAGTAGTTAAATCGTTTTTCAATCGGCATAGAATTCCATACTTTTTGGCAATTTTCTTGATGACATTGTCAATGTGAGCGTTGAACTTTAGCTTGTCATCAATAATCACGCCAAGATATTTAATCTCCCGAACGCGATCAATTGTCTCACCATTAATCGTAACTGAGACATTCTCAATTACTCGATTCTGTGAAATTACCATTAATTTAGTTTTACTTATATTCAATTTCAATTGCTTACATTTCAACCATCTACTTAGAAAACGCAAATCTTCGTTCAAATGGGTAACGGCTTCATTTAAATCTTTAGCTGCAATGAATAACACAGTGTCATCTGCAAACAGATTAATGTCACAAAATCGTAAAACACGTCGCATGTCATTAATATACATAATAAACAAAAGGGGCCCTAATACACTTCCCTGGGGCACACCAAGGTTATTCCCCACGGGACTGGAAACAGAATCATTAAAAACAGTCCTTTGAGTTCTGTCAGACAAATAGCTTTCAAACCATCTGTATGCAGTACTCGAAATTCCAAAGCGCTTTAATGCTTTCAACAACAAGGGCCTAGAAATTGTTTCAAAAGCGCGTTTCAGATCCAAAAAAACAGCAAAAATTGCTTGTTTACTCTCTAAGTTATCTTTCCATTTTGCTAATACTAAATTTAACGCGGTTTCACAAGAATGGCCTTCCCGGTAGCCAGATTGTTCCGAAATCAACAAAGAATTACTATTCAAATATTCTAACAACTGGCCTTTCACAACAAGCTCTAAAATTTTCTCTAATGTGTGCAACATGTTGATAGGACGAAACTCTTCGGCTTTAATCGTCCCAGCAACCTTTTGAATCGGAACAACCAACGATTCTTTCCACACTTCAGGCACGTGCCCAGTTTGCAATGATTCATTAATAAGGTCCAGTAAAGTGTGACCAATGACATGAAAGCAATCTTGAATAACTTCCTTAACGTGCGCAGGATGTCGTACCTCCAAGTTGTATCGTACGCATTTGACAGATCGAGTGATGCTATAAGGCAGTGTTTGTCCCGAATGGGCAGTGTTCTATCCAACTCCGCCAAGTATGTGTCGACACCTTTCCCAGCTCTAAAGGCGTGATGTCTCTCATCCCGCTGTCCGTTCGACTCCAGCTCAGTCGTTATTCTGCGGTTTACGATACGCTCGAGCACCTTCGCAAATACAGTTGGTCAGTGTGATAGGTCGGAAAAATGCCGGTTCTGAGTCTGAGCAATTGGGCTTCGGAATTGGCACTATTATTCCGGTTCGCCAGCTGAGAGGAAATAGCCCACTAAGCCAGACTCTGTTTAGCAGCTCAAGTTACGCAATCTTGACGGATGCTGGTAGACGTCGAAGCATCGGATACCCTATCGAGTCGGGACCTGTAGAGACACTTCGCCCTCTGTCGAGTGCCCACAGTAGCTCATCTGTTCAACATCGTTGGTATCTGAAAGACAGTCCATACGATTCCGTTCCGCTTTTTCCTTCGCTGTTTGAAACAGTGGGGGATAGCTAGAGGTCACCGATCTCTCACTGTAGTGTTGAGCTAATTCTTCTGCCACTTCTTCCGCCTTATCCGTATACCCGTCGGTTCGTTTGATAACAGCCTTACTGTGCTGACGCTTTCCTCTCACGATGTTCATCGTTCGCCACATTTCTGCCGTGGTGCTACTTGGAGATATTTTTCCAACAAAGTCCTCCCATGATCGTTCTTTAGCATCCATCACGGCTTTTTTTAGCTGTAGCCTTCTCTTCCTGGAACTGTTTCAATACATCCGCTGTGTTCGATCCTACTGCTCTGCTACGTTTCAGTGCTCTAAGCCGTTTTCTTCGTATCTTAAGCTCCGTTTCTACCTCCGGATTCCACAACGGGACCGATTTAAGACCAACTTGTCCTGATGTTCGTGGGATGCTAGCTATAGCCGCTAACAGTATCCGATCGATGAACTCATCAACACTAATTTCCTCGTCCGGATTGATGCTGTTGGTAGTTAACTGTTCAAACGATGTCCAGTTCGCTTCGTCGTAGAGCCATCTTCTTCGCTTTGTTTTAATTTGTGAGCATTCAGGTGAGGAAACCGTAATCGGAAACTGATCACTGTTGTGAGTATCCGAAAGTGTCCGCCAGATAAACCTGGGTGCAAGCATCTCTGAGGAGAGCGAGTGATCTATAACTGGATCCATCCATGTGTGCCATCCGTCGTTCAGGATTATCAACTGTTCCGTTAGCGTCTTCTCGGCGATGTAACGGACCAATGTATTCGGCATCGGTGATCCCCAGGTGGGGTGATGTGCATTGAAGTCGCCGAGCAACAACAAAAGCGCTGGCTATTGCTCAAATAAATCATCCAGTTTGGTTTGGCACTGTTGCTGCGTATTCGGGGGGATGTATATATGGTGGGGGGGGGGGGAAGGGGTGAGGGTGGTGGTAAGGACCGGGGAGTTTGTATAGGGAAGGATGGTACAAAACGCACCGTTTAAGCAACATCGTGAATTACTAGGGGATGGAAGCTCAAATTAAGAAACAAGTGATTGAGTATGGTGCATTACGATGCTTTCTTTGTAGATCAAATGTAATTTAAACTCAAAACGATGATTTTTCATGATTTTTTAAACTTTCTCCAACTTGATGCCTAGAAGACGCCGAGGTAAAACGCCTGTTTCATTGCTCAATATGCACCCCAACATTGGGGTATGACGCACCACAATACTAGGATATGATGCACCACAAGATTGGGATAACATGCACCGCTTGTAAAAGGTAAAACACGGCTATCAAAAGTTACTCATTAGGGTTGTAAAGGGAGGAGGTTGCAACATATCGCCAAACCCTTTAGCTCTATATCGAATAAAGATAGCAAAACATTGCGATATGTTGCCAACTCCTCTTTATATACATATATCTATTAAGAAACTCACGTTTGCTCATACCCAATGATGAAAATTAACACCAACCATAATCTGAGTTATTGTTGTTGTTATGCAAGCGGTATTTTGCTCAGGTACACGATGAATGAAAAAGCAACTGCAGCACGTGTGACTAAGTATGCCTGGATGTTTGTGGAGAAAACTAGGCAACCTTTGCTTTTCAAGGATGAAAAAAGTCTATCGAAGTAGACTCGCGATTGGATTCATATTTCTGGTTTTCATAAACAGTTCGGAACTTCCAGAAGACGGTTCAAGCTCTGATTTGCTGCAGACCTGATGTACCCTGAATTGAAAATCCTTGTTCCAGAAAAGTTATCTGCCTACCGAATATTTCGCAGGTACAAATCAAGTAACTGTTGCATAATCATTTATACGGAGTTCTCTAATTTAACATTGAAGTGCTTATTGACTATTAAAAATATAGGGTCGATCACTACTTGAGTCCCGACCCAATTCCCGGTATTCATCGCATTTGCTTAGCCGTTTTCAATCCAAATGACTTGAATTTTTGTGGGAATAATACCACATAGAAACTTATCATGTATTAAAATTCAAGTCATTTCATTTGTATACGTCTGAGCAATAGCGATGGAAGTCAGGAATTGGGTCGGGGTCCAAGTAGTGCTAGATACTATTTTCGAGTTTTCTCGCATTTCGTTTTTTGTTGTCATAGAACCGTCTTTTAATTTTATATATCCGGTTTCCACGTACAATGAACGCTCCAATAGTTGCGGTATCTGTGAAGTATTAGGTTCTTAGAGTTGCTCATGGAATCTACAAAACACAACTATAGGAACGTAACACTTCAAAGATATAGCAACTATTGGAGTGTTTACTCTAATGATTTACCAATAATTAATTTCGCAAACAAAAAAACAGCATAAATGTACTCAGAACGATGTAATTTCTATAATCAGATTTCAATCTGGTTTTGATTCAGTAAATCAACCTAATTTGCAACCTAGTTTTTTTTTGTGTGGAATCCTTTTAGTATTCAGTAGCACATATCGTAGAAGTTGGTTCAGTTCATACACCATTATACAGGTTCCCTCTAATCGTTAATCCGACGACTCGATACTCTGAATCCAATCAAACTGTGTAAACATGCATTCGAACAAGCATTTGAATACATTGTGCTGCCAGTTTTCAAACTTGTGCTGTTGATTTTGATTTTTTAGTCCCGTCGTTGACCAAATGACTAGATTTATTGAACAAGATTAGTACGACAAAAGTTCAAGTCATTCTGTTTGAATACGGCTGAGTAATAGCGATGAAACTCGGATTGTTTTTTATTGCTGAAGTAGTGCTGCACTCTACTTATGGTTGCAAAATCCGTACTGCATCTTAATCCGTACACCTCATACAAAAAAACAAGCCACACGTTATCTTACAAAACGCCTACTTTTTGTACATAACATGTACGGGCTATGATGCTGTGTGAATTTCAGTCCCCTGTTAAATAGTGATACAAACTTACAATATGTAATAGGACTAGGGTAAGCGCACTGATTTTCGACACAACACCAGTTTTCGACTTATCTCGGAGCGTATGGTACGGCATGTCCACGCATCCTTCCTCCCCTGTAGATTCAAAAATTGCGTTGTGGTTCAAATCTATTCTTTTGAATCAAACTCATTTTACAGAATCATCTTTTGCGGTTAATGCAACGCAGTAGGCCTGGCCGTTTTGATGCTTGTATCATGTCTTTGATGTGCTGCAAGCATCAATACTGACAAAAAAATAATTGGGCGTCATCTAACCCAATTATTTCCAGGATGCTTTCTCGTACTGGCTGCGTTTGTATTAGATTAGATTAGATTAGATTAGACAACACCAGTTTTCGACTTATCCGTACAAATCGTACCATTTTTGTACGGTAGGTTGAAAATTGGCACATAAATCTTGTGGATCAATTGCTTATGTTTTAACCTAATACGGCTATGTTCAAATCCATAAAACTTATAAATTTATTATTTATTCTTATAGCCATTCGTTAATCTGATATTCATTATTACATTATTACAGAAATACAGTGAACAAGGCTATGAGGCAAAATGACTACCAGCAGATTATTAACCCCATTTTTTATTGGATTTTTCGGATCAGAGGAGATATGGTATTCGGTTTGCTTTAATTTAAAAAATATTTTATATGTTTTAATCATAACATTTCTTTTTCACTCATGTCATATTATATTTCAGTAGAAAATCAAACACATGTGCTGCAAGTAATAGAAGGTTCAGAACAATGCTGATGGAACCAAACATCACATCGACAACATTTCGACCATCCATTTCCGTTTTCGGTTGAGCTGAATAAATCTCCACAATAGAAGCACAAAACATCATTCACAACATCAGCAAATTGTTTTTTACGACCCCTTTTCTTGATGCTCTTTATAGCTTGTGTTGCACTTCTAGTTCTCAGTTGCTTCCGGTACTCATTCGATGTCAGTTCTTCTGCACAAGCCTTCCGTTTACCAGCCTTTTTAATAACTTTACTTGGTTTCATTGATTCAGGTTTGTGTACAACCGAAGAACTGCTCAATTCGAAGTCCATTGTGTTTGATAGTAAGTAATCAGACTGCTCTGGTAGATCTGCAGAATCAGCTGTGCCTGGTCCGTTTGATAGCGTCGACTGATCAGGAATTATTATTTCAAAAACTTCACCGTTTTCCCCAACTTGATCATACAAATTAGGATCTAATTCGAGAACTTCTTCCTGAAGAACAAAATACGAAGGATAATAATCGCCGGGTTCAAGAACGATGGGCATACCATCTCCAACTTCTCCAAATGAGAAATTTAGCTTGGAATCCTCTTCAAAAACTTTTTCCTTGAAAATACAATTCGAATTATTAGTATCCTGTTCTTTAATGATGGATGTTTCTCCTCCGTTTCCGTGGGTTTTATTCATAGACAAGAGTTGCTGGCTATCTGCACTATTATTTACCTCAATAAAGATAAACGAACTATTGGGATCATGCTCCAGTTTATAAACTGAATCGATCGTCAAAATTTCGTTCGACTGAAGCAAAGGGCCATCAATTATTGTGACTATTTCCGTATTTTGCGATTCGTTGAGTAATTCTATGTTGTTTTGGACTTCAGGATGTTTCACTCCAATCTGTTTTTCTTGGTTAGATAGATCACCGTTACCAGTATCATTATTCCAATTAGAATCAATCAGTTCAACCTTGTCTGGTTTTTCAATCACTTCCAGAAGCCCCTGAGCAGCAGTGAAATCATCGTCTGAGAATAAATTCTCATTAAAAGGGCAAACTCCTGTAGCACGGAACCCACTCAAAGCATTTTTCACTGTCGCCGCTCCAACAAATGCTTCATTCACCAAACTAGCTACGTTTTGAATGCACACAGCCTTACCTGGGTTCTGCTTCATAAAGTTGTCGATAGCTTGGGAATAATACTTTTTTAAAGGACTCATCACTGCAACATCCAACGGTTGTAACCTGTGCGAAGTATGTGGTGGTATTGATATAATTTTGAAGTGACTCTCACTTGCCCGCTCCAGGAAGCTGATATTTTTGGTGTGGCTTGTATGGCCATCGAGGATCAATAGTACCGGACGTTCAGCAGAAGGTTTGACGTGCTGCAGGAAGTGTTCAAACCACAATGAACAGGTGTTGGATTTGCTCCATCCACTTGGATGACACAGAAAAAGAGAGTTTTCTGGAGCACCGATTTTGAAGTTATTATTCATCCTGACTCTTGGAAACACAAAAGCAGGAGGCATGAAGATGCCTGATCCAGACATAGCCATAATAACGGTTGTGTTCGTGCCTCTCTCGCCTGATGAAATTCCGGCCACTTGACGCTGTCCTTTTTTGGCAAACACTTTCCAGGACTTGTTTTGAACCTAAAAAAGAAAATTATGTAAACTAACACATCCAAAGAAGTAATCGAAAGAATCATACAGTGTTGAAACCTGTTTTGTCTACGTTCCAAACTTGTCCGGGGGAATAGTGGCATTCGGTGTACAGCGTCCGAAGGAACTGATAGAATGATTGAACAGCATCTTTATTGAATCCCTTGATTCGAGCTAGCGATGTGTTTTAAGCCTTCCGTAGTTTGAACTCCGGATGCCTTGTTAGAAATGATCGGAGCCAATCAGCTTCAGCTAATCCAAGTTCCGGTTTGAACGGGTGTTTGATCTCCAGTTTCTCTGCTGTCTGATATGCTAGTGCTCTGATGTCCTTGTGTGTTAGCCCAAATCCGGAATTTGCCATGCGGATGATGTATTTTACCAGATTCCCTTCTTGTGCTGGAGTAAAAACAGTCCTGAAGTTTCCCATCTGACTAAGTTCCAGTCGACCGATTTCTGCTTGCTTTTCCAAATACCGATACAAGGTTTTCTTAGGAATGCAATACAGTTTGGCAGCAGCTGTGATAGGTATACCCAGTTTAACGGCATTGATAGCCGCTTTTAAGCTTGCCTTTGTCCATGACTGCCGTGTAGTTTTCCGCACATATTTTCTTCCCATTTAAAAAAATTTATTAAGTAATTTCACAGCCTAAAAACTTCAAAAACCAATACTCATTACTGAATTATCGACTCAAACAAAACGTCAAAACAAAAGCACAGTGGGCTCAAGAATATTTTTCTACTGAAGAATAGTGCAGTCTTGAAAAAAAATCTGCAAGCAGTATAATACTTGCTTGTCAGGAACTTATGCTATGCCTGCTTACGTTAATTGTTACATAAATACATTTGTGCTTAAAAAAAAACAACATTATAATACATTTACTGCAATTTTCTCACACTGAAAAGCTATTCAAACCCACTTTGTGAACCATGTTGACAAAGCAAAGGTTTTGTTTGCTTGGTTTTCTTTTCTCATTCACGATTCTTAACTCAAATATGAATAGGGCTTAAATGGTGTTAATGCTTATCGACGGCTTAGTTTTTATTCAATTATCCATCGATGTTCGTTGACAATTATTAGTGTATTTAGTAAAGTAGATTGTTTTCATCAGATGAGAACTATCATAACGTAATTCATCAATAAACAACATCATCATTTAAGGTCATGTAATGTAATGTTAAAGTAATGTTGATTATGGTACACCATTATCAAATGATTTTCCGGAAATTATATTTTTTGATGGCGTAGTTACGGTGCGTTCTGCCCCAGTTTTAGTTTTGCATAGTTTTGTCTAAATATTCTGAAAATACGTGGAATTTCAGTGAATTTTTGATACTATCTTGAGT
The DNA here is from genome assembly GCA_024533555.2 of Aedes koreicus. Classification (NCBI taxonomy): domain Eukaryota; kingdom Metazoa; phylum Arthropoda; class Insecta; order Diptera; family Culicidae; genus Aedes; species Aedes koreicus. Next base: position 87,819 of record JAHHFK020002789.1, read on the forward strand.
TTTCGTTGTGTGCGATACATGTGAAGTGAATTTATTATGAACCATGGATATTAAGGCATGGTAAAAGCTTATTTTAATAACACTATTATTTACATGTGAGGTACAGTCATGACAATTTCTTCAATTTTGATCATATTTTGGTGTATTTAGCACTAGCCTTATTCTACTACAAAATTATGAGTTATGCTGTCTTTTGTAAAAATTGATAAAGTATCATTCCATTAAAACTATAGTTTTGATGATTTGAACATATTTATTGAGTGAGTCATTCTACCCCACCAGTGCATTTTGTACTTTTCTCCCTACCGTTTTGAAGAAGAATTGTATGGTTCTTGCCTGCAAAGTCGGGGGGGGGGGGTGGTGGTGGGGGTGGAGGATTTTTCCTGTTCTTTTGGTCAACCACTTCTTAACTTCTGGAGTATCTTAAAACCCCCCCCACATTTTTACTCATTTTGTTTCGTGTTTTTTGGGAAAAAACATTTTTTTTTCTTTTTTTTTTTTTCTATTTTTTTGTTTTTTTTTCTTTTGTTTTTTTTTCTTTTTTTTTTTTTGTTTATTTTTTTTTTTTGTTTTTTTTTTTTTTTTGTTTGAAATAATATAATTATTTTTTTTTTTTTTTTTTTTCTACTAATTATTCTGCGTTCATCCCAAAGCTATTAGCACTATTTTCTTTCCATAGACACAAAAAACAACGGATTCGATGAAAAGCTTTTCGAACAGTCCAGAACTTTACAAGAACAGATTAAATTAGGACTCTACCTGGTAGTCGGAATGCACGAAGCTGAGGAGAAAATGATGGAAGAAAAAAAATTAAAAGTAGACCGCTTTTCTTTCGTCAGCTGAAACTGGACGACAAAATCTCAGAGGGAGCTGAGTAAAAAACTAATTTCATTACGCAAATTGGAAACTGCCAGTGGAAATTCAATTCGAGAAGTTTATTTTACAGGATTTAATTTAATTTCTTTGTTCGAAGCTGCAACCACTAACACGATGGGACACACTTTCGCGGTTCACCTTCTTACCACGACAATATGGAAGCGGTATGTGAAGTCAGTTTACTGGTTAACAGAAAACGACAATCGATTAGTGGGAGAATATTCTTTCAGTAACTTTATAAATATTAGCAAAAAAAAACACTGTTTGCTAAGTACAAATAAACGCCACGATTTAATTCATTTGGTCCAATTGGGCGGAAATAAATTGAAGCAGGCAATTGAAAGCAGCTTTTTAAGACGACGTGGTACCGTTAAAGCTCGAAAAAAGAACGCTCCGCTTTTCTCAATATTCAACATTCCTTGAGAATCGGTTCCATTTCAAGTCCTCTTCCGCAGGCAAGTCACACATACAAGAAACCACCGATGAGGGTGCAAGGCGAGTGAAAGAAAGCTTTCAAATTTATCACATCTAAGCATGATAGTAATAACTTGGGCATTATTTCCCTTTAGCCAAAACAGAAACCATACTTTCACCGCATCCTTGCCTAGTACGGAAGCATTCTATCCGAGCTATGACACCACGGTAGTTTCCGGGTAAGAGCATGCTTTTGTGGGTTTTACCAACAGGGTTTGGTTGGATATTTTCATATGAAAAATAAGTATTTTACTTACACCTTATTGATAAGCTAGAAAACGTTTTTTAAAGTTTGACTGATGTTTGTGTGATGAATTTTGGACGGAAAATTATTGACTTTCTAGATGCATTTTTATCCCAAACAAAAGTCTTCACATGTATGCTGAAATGGGACGGATTAAATATTGGTTGTAACATAATTGTGATTCGCATTTTTGGATTCCTCAACTAGAAATTTATTTCCAAAAAAAACATTGAATAATCTACCTAACCCATAGTTCTTAAAGTCATATTCCGCACAGTTTGGCAAGAATGCTAGCTTAAGTGCTGGTTAAACCACGCGGAGGCACCAACGAAGTGCATTTTGGGAAGATAGTAGTTTAAAAGACCATAGTACTATGCATTTTTAACACTGCAAGAATCTACAGACAATGAAATCCCTACAAATTGATGTTTAGCTTTACCTTTTTTTCTTATATCCATATCCATGTACTGGGCTTTGGAAAAGTTATTTTTCCAAATGAACGCAAAAGCTCCTTCCAGGGAATATGCTTCAACAGTAATGGAGTTTTCTGATACATCAAATGAAGCTGGATCTTCCATAAACTTCTGTATCATATTGCCAACATTCACCATTCATATAACGTTAAAAAAGTTTGTACATTTTTTATTTGCTTTACATGTCATCTAATAGCTTACCTGCTGATTGTGCGCTAGAGGCTGCAGCAAACATCAATTCATCCGAAGAAAAATGTTCACGTAAAGCATGTGTCTTTTTCTGCTTGGACCTTTTTTCTAAATCTGTGAAGAGCTACTTGGGCGGCCCTTTGGTGTTCTTGAGACATTCAATGTATTGAGAATCATTTTCTCTTTTAACCAACTCGTGTTCGTTGTTTCAAACCGTTCTCGATACCCATTGCCCTTTTTCCACAAAATGATGAATTTGGAAACAAATCTGCCAATCGTTTTCCTTACTTCCGTGATATTCATCTCACTGCGAGAACATTTTTATAACATGTTCCAAAAAGTCAGTTGACCCTTTCCTTGCGTCAAAAGCTCAACTAAGGTCTGTATCCGCAATAATCCGGACACATCAAAACATGAATAAAACATAAATTTCGCATTATATTTCCGTCGTACTTGTTTATTTCAGATTCATGGGATGCTACTACAGGGGATGGGATTTGATTCCTTGCTTCTTTCCAGAAAGCCTCCGCTCCATCAGAGCCCAATATCTCTCGATTGGTCGTAGCTCTGGGCAATTTGGCGGGTTTGAGGTTTTTGGTACAATGTTCACTTGATTTGCTTGGTACCACTCCATCACAGTTTTAGCATAGTGGCATGATGCCAAATCAGGCCAGAACAAAGGTTTTTCTTTGTGACTTTTGATGAAGGGTAGCAATCGCTTCTGCAGACACTCTTTCTGATAGATCTCCTTGTTGATTGTGCCTGTAGTGACGAAAGATTTACTCTTTTTGCCACACGTGCAAATTTCTTGCCACACAAGGTATTTTTTGGGAAATTTCGATGCCTTCTTCGTTCTGAAATGCTCAGCTGTAGCATTTCTGGCCATAGCAGAATAAAAAGCCAGCCCTGGAAGCTGCTTGAGATCCTCCAGGACATAAGCTTCATCGTCCATAACAACGCATGAAAACTTCGTCAAATATTCGCAGTACAAACGTCGAGCCCGTGATTTTGCTGCCAAGTTCTGTTTGTCGTTGCGACTTGGAACTGTTTTTACTTTATACGACTTAAGTCCCAAACGTTTTTTTGATTTTTCGTCGCCATCTTGAATACTAAACATGAAATGTAAACATCAATCATAGTCTTTTTCATCATAGACTTTCAGCTATACCACAGCGAAATTTTTCATTCCTACGTGCACTATTTCAAAAGTTACAATGATTTGAGCGTGTCCGGATTAATGTGGATACAGACCTTAGTTCCGAGATTGTGCTGGACATTTCTATAAAAAAAAACATACTATGATTGAGTTTCAGCTATGCTTTGGACCAAAAGGGGGCTCACTTGGACAGAGGACCAATTGTTCAGATGGTTTGCTTGCAAATCAATTTCTTCCATTTTTAGCTGCTTATTTTCTCGGCTTGAAGTTTTCTTTAAAAACTTTTCCGATCTCCGGTGTGGTAACAGAAACTAGTTTTTTTCTATCGATTTAAAATTATTGGTTTTATTTACCGTACTCAGCAACGGTTCTTAGGATAGTGGATTATTTTCTCTACCTTGGATTCCATAGCTTACTTGACTTCCTCAACACCACCCTTCATTGTTATTGTTGAAAACAGCATGTTTCGATGAAAAAAAAAGGTGGTTTATCTTTTATCTTTTCATATTTAAAGACGTACTGCCATCATCCAAAAGTTTGAGTGTTTTAGTGAAAGGAAAAACTTTCTTCGCCATTTCTATAATGAAATGGTGGCCGCGGAAAAATCAAAGAAAAGAGTAACAGCTGAAAAAATCATTGAAGACTGTACTTTCACCAAAAACCACACTTCTTTGATTTATGCCCACCTAGTAATAATCAATTACCCCCCATGTATTAAAACATCAAGTGTTAAGTAAAACATTTATTATCATGTCACGGAATTTTATTTACAAAAAATGTTTGCGCCCTTTTGAGATATAATCCTTAGAAAATGGCATATTTTGAACAACAAAACGCTTGTACCATTTCAGTTTTAGAAGATGGTGTATTGCTGTCTCGTAAAAAGTTGTGTGTTCAAGTAAGCTTGCTTCAGATAGAATTGGAACAAAAACAATTGCCTGTATTTCAGTTATTTATTATTGAATTCAAGATCTTTTTTTATACAAATGTAGCGTTTTCTTCATACTTTTAAGAAAAAATACGGATAACATTATTCGTCACGGTTTCGAAGGAATTCTCAATTTTTTCCTGTAACACGGCTCATTAGGCGGCACACACCTTCTTCGTCCATCGTTTTAGCTATCTTATTCCACCAGGTCTTCATCTGATTGATGTCTTTGACAACCTTTCCCTTTGCCTTGAGTCTCCTCTTCATGATTGCCCAGTATTTCTCAATAGGGCGGAACTGGGGGCAGTTGGGTGGGTTAAGGTTTTTCGGAACAACCTGGACCCCTTTCTCTGCATACCATTCTTGAACGACTTTGCTGTAATGACAGCTTGCCAAATCTGGCCAAAACATTACGGGATGGTCGTGGGATCGAATGAACGGCAAAATTCGTTTTTGGAGATACTCTTTTTGGTATAGTTCCGACAGCTGCAAATGCCCTGCCAAATCATGAATTTTCGTGCAAATTTGTCGGCAAAAACAAATTTAAATTTGGCTGGAACATCCCCCCAAGCCGTTGCCAAGTAAAATTTTTCACCTGGGATTTGCCCGAAGTCAGCCTTGACATAGGTTTCATCGTCCATCAGAAGACACCCGTCGAACTTGGTCAGCACCTGGTCGTATAGCTTCCGAGCACGGATTTTGGCCACACTATTCTGTTTTATGGTCCGATTTGGCTGTTTGCTAGCTCGATACGACTTGATTCCTTCCTGGAGTCGAGTTCTCCTCACGGTACTATGGGCAGCACCGAATTTTCTGGTCAAATCACGGTCCGACAGATTGAGATTCCTCTTAATCGTCTTCAAAATCTTACCACGCAGTTTCCGGTCGACAGTTCCACTCCGAAGATTGGCTTCAGGCTTCCGAATCGTCGTCAATGTTTCCTTATACCGTTTGATAACGCGCCATACGGTATTTCTGGGCAATCTCAGCTGTTTAGCTAGCCTAGATGCAGACCACAATGGATTTTCCAAATAACTGTGCACAATTTTTTCCCTTCTTTCGGCTTCCATGTTGATTGTTTACAAAGGAAAGTCAATTTGCGGAATGTCAAAAGTACATACGTGAAGTTGACAAAATTTCCGACACGTGGGCACCAAGAACTTCCAAATCCGTCCACCAGGAGCGCCACAATATGAGCAAAAGTTTGTTCCAATTCTAAATGAAGCAAGCCTTACTTATATTTTGTTTGTTTGAAGATGTCTGATTTCGTGCCAAATAATCGTCATTTGCGGGATTTGTTGATTTTCTCCTTTCATTCGAATAAAACGGCGGCTGAAGCACATCGAGAGCCCCAAAAAGTTTACGGTGATGCTGCTCTGAGTGAAACAACGTTTCGTGATTGGTTTCGTCGCTTCAAAAACGGTGATTTCAGTGTTGATGATCGTCCGCGTGAAGGAAGGCCAAAAAACTTCGAAGACTCTGAATTGGAGGCATTGCTCGATGAGGATCCGTGTCAAATGCAAGAAGAGCTTGGTTCAGGATTAGGAGTGTCCCGCCAAGCCGTTTCTAAGCGATTGCATGCGTTGGGAATGATTCGAAAGCAAGGAACTTGGCTTCCTTACGATTTGAAGCCAAGAGATGTTGAGCGTCGTTTTTTCGTCTGTGAACAACTGCTCCAGCGGCAAAAAAGGAAGAGTTTTCTACATCGCATTGTAACGGGTGACGAAAAATGGATTCATTACAGTAACCCAAAACGGAAACATTCATGGGGACTGCCCGGGCATGCTTCAACATCGTCGCCTAGGCCGAATATTCACGCTGCGAAGGTTATGCTGTGTATTTGGTGGGACCAAGTTGGTGTTATTTATTATGAGCTGTTGAAACCAAACGAAACCATTACCGGGGAACGGTATCGAACTCAATTGATGCGATTGAGCCGAGCACTGCACGAAAAACGGCCACAATACGAGCACACGAGAAAGTTATTCTTCAGCATGACAACGCTCGACCTCACGTTGCGAAACCCGTGAAAACCTACTTGGAATCGCTCAAATGGGAAGTCCTACCCCACCCGCCATATTCTCCTGATATTGCACCGTCCGATTATTACTTGTTCCGTTCGATGGCACATGGTCTCACTGGTCAGCAATTCCACTCATATGATGACATCTCAAAATGGCTTGATTCTTGGATAGCATCAAAAGACGAACAGTTCTATCTATTCACGTTCTACCAGAAAGATGGGAAAAAGTCGTAGCTAGTGATGGGCAATACTTTAAATAATTCGTTTGGAACCTTTGTTTTCAAAATAAAGTTCCTTTTTCACCAAAAAACAGCGAGAACTTAGTTGCGCACCTAATATAATATGGTTATGCACCTTTGAAATGAGCGGGAATCGATAAAAGATCGAAATGTCGTGCCATGTAATTCAATTAACTTCTAAATTTTGTGGATAAAGTGATGTAAATAAAAAACTAAATGTTACATAATAAAATCAACAACATGCTGTGTAATAATTCGTTTTGATTTAATATCCCATCACTATTAGTAAAAATAGATTTTTCACGTTAATTAATGTGCCTTAAAACCTGAAATTAGAAGACTGAATACTGAAAAATAAACTCTCGACTTATTTTTTTCGTCCCAACAGCGTTCAGTCATACTTTGTTTCGCGTAAACAACAAAGGTCGTATTGTATCGTTCTTTTGCTTCGTTGACTATACTTGATAGAGAATTGATTGAAAACAAATCACTAATAGTACAATACAACAGAACTTGTTCCTATTCTGAATTCCCTTGAAATTTAGATTTTGTCTTTCAATTATTTACCATTTTTAAAATTATTGAAAGTATTTTATTTTCACGTTACGTCATGCAAAAACATGTGCTCTGCTTTATGTTTATGGAAATATGCATAAAACGTAGATTTAAGTCTTTTCAGTCGCTTTATTTGGGTGCATCTTAGGGAAGGGCCATTAATTATGTCACGCAGTAAAGGGGGAAGGGGGGGTTGGGAAAACGTGACAATCCGTACAAACAATTTTGAAGGTCCATGCAAAAAACGTGACAAGGGGGAGGTTATTAAAAGTCACTTGTTGTGTGACATAATTAATGGACGTTCCCTCACGACGTTTAAATATGCATGACATTTGCGAAATGCTGCAATAGTGAGTTCTGTGTAAAACAGATAACAACCAATTTAAATTTTTAATCCACTTTTGAAAGTGGCAGACCCACTTTGATCGCAGCTCACATCCCATGTATGTGCCAACAAAAAATCCCACGTACAAAAAATTACACTCATCGATAGCGGTAGCAAGTTTCTATAAGCTTATTGTTCCCATCGACACGGACCGTTACCTACGTACAGTTCGCGTCATAAAAATGGCTTAAGTCTTAAAAATGAAAATGTATACCTCCTAACTTAATAACAATCAGACCAACACCTTGGTAATATCTTTAACAGCCGCGCAGTCTGCAGAGAGTCAGCAAGTTGCTTACCACTTTTTGCACCTTGCCGGGTGGGGTTCTTTTTTAGGGGGGGGTTTGGGGGCTTTGGGGGGGGTCTGGGGGGGGGGGGGGGGGGGTGACAGGGGGGGGGTTTTCTTCTTCGGTTGTTTGCGCGAGGGGGGGCCGGGAGAAAGAGGGGTTGGTGGTGGATTGTGGGGGGGGAGAGAGGGGGGTTGTGTGGTGGATGTTGGGGTCAATTATAGAAGTCGAGTCGAGCAACTCGACTCGACACTCGTCACTGTCGAGTCGAGCAAAATTGCATATTACAGAAGTCGACTGAAACTGATAGAGTCGACAACCAAACTCGACTGTCAACTACAATGTTGAAAAATTTTCAAAATGTCACTGAAACATTACACCATGCTACAATTCAGGACTTCCATCAATTTACTTGTGACTTTTGACGTTCGAAGAATAAATGTTTACATTTTTTACTCTTGTTCTGTGAATAACGGTAATGTTTTTGTCATTCTGAAAACCTTATTGAAAAGCTGTAGTAAAGTTGTGATTTGAAGAATTTTCAGTGAAAGTGATTGCTTAATATTTGGACAACTGTCGATATCTATTTCGAAGATGATTCAGAAGAGGAATTTTCCAGTATTTCATTACTACGAAGGAATATTCGGGACACATCAAACCTGTTGTCATTATCTGACAATGAGTGAGTCCTAAATTATCATTAAAGGTTGTTGGAATCTAATTCTCGCGATTGATTTTTTACCATTTCACATTACTACGGCAGAATGGACCTTATTACGGTTGTCACTTCTCCTCTTGTTTCCAATGACACTGAAGCAATCTTGTACTACTCATGCTTTTCGTTATCTACTCCAGCCGTTTTGTTCAAAGAAAAGCAAATAGATTTTAGATCCTCTAACGATATTGGGTGAAAACTTTCAAAACTACAGTTAATATTAACTACAGTTATATTAGTTAATGATGTTATAAGAAAAAATTACAATAAAAATGTCTGAGTTTCGGTTGAAAGTTTTTCATATGGCTCATTTTGACACAAACTAATGGAGCAAAATCTGTGAACAGTAAATTAGAATGTTTTGATTATCAAATAGTCGCTAAATCTTATGTGAAAATCACTTAAGTGGTTTTAGCAGTTTCAGTATAGTTTGATTTATGAAATTGTTTGTTGGGTAGAGCGAATACAGCTGGCAACGCCTTGAATCAGGAAATCATTAAAAAATCGTATGTAGACAACATTTAATAACAAATCTATCGAATGGGATGAACTTGCATCCATGCATAGACCCAATTTGGTGCTTATAGACCGACGTTACATCCATATTCCTCGAAAGTTTCTGACTTTATAAAATGAGTTGTGTAACTTTATGTGATACATACTACCAAATGGCATATTAAACATATCTAAGCAAATGTATAACTTGTTAAATATCGCTTCCAGCTCAAATACTTTGAGTTATAATTAAAAATTTAATTGATTGTTGCATAATAGGCTGAGTCAAGGGACCCATACCAGGGGGTGCGACTCTATCTCAGATGCAGGATATTTTTTGTTATGCTTTTGTGCGATGTGCGATTTTGATGAAGATTTAAAAGATTTACTGCAAAAAGATGCAGCACGATGCAAGTAGATGGATTAAGATTCACAAGCTGAAACAAGATTTTTCAAAGATTGATTCGCTAGCGTGAGATTTTTCGATCATCTTGAATCTGGATTTAGATGTGTCGCACCCCCAGACACATTCCCTAGGTGTTTTTATCAACTTAAATTACCATATTAAACTTGCTGTACTTGAAGCGTGGATTTTCATACATTCCTATTATTTCCTATTTTTTATTTATGAAAAATCATGAAGATCGAGCTGTCGCACGGCATGTTTTGTAGTCAAAATGTAAGTCGCCCCTGCAACAGGTTCCCCCAGGAACATTTCGGTGGCCCCGGGAAGTGGTAAAATAGACATTAATATCTAAAGATAAAAACCTCTAAATACTAACGTACATTTTAATCAGCTTCCTACATTTTATTAGAGTTGCTGTTAAATTCCAAGTGTATCTATCGAAAAGTTTATAGAACTTTCGAAATGCTCATATAGGTAAGTTTACATTGTTTAAAAAACACACAAAAATGTTTAGAACAACTGATACGTTTATAAATTTGACTATAATAATTTCCATCAATACTATGAACTCTTCGAAATTTTCATATCAATCACGACATGTACGTAAAACTCCCGTGAAGCTTGCAATACTTTTGACAATTCCTTAGAACGTGTGCGAAGTTCGTAGTTCATGTATTTGACAATTACGTTGTGCATTATTTCAAGTTTATCATGGAATTAAACACTTTTAAGAGATTCTGGATTTCCACAGGAACATGTGTTGCTTACACCTTACCGGAACACCCGCATTGGAAGTCGTGAGCAACCACAAGAACAGTCAAGCCAGAAGTGTAATAGAGAGAGTGATTGGAATACTGAAGGCTCGATTTCGTTGCTTTCATTTTCATCAGTTCGACGAGCCGTTTGAACTGACGGTAATTTGTCTTCTTGTAAGGAATGGACATTTTTCGCTGGAAGAAAATAGTTTTTCTGATATTCCTCTTCAAAAATATAAAAAAAAATGGTTTCTTTACTTCTAGACGAAAATCGCGAATCAAAACAAACTTACTCGACAGAATGTGACAAATCAATCACCCGTTTTCGCACAGTCTACTGAGTCGACCTGCTCGACAAAAAATCGTCGATCTGGACTACTGAATTGCAAAATAAATCTGTCGAGCAAAGTGACGGTCGACTCGACTTCTATAATTGGCCCCTATGTAGTGTTTGAACTCTGTTCAATCGTAGCGTTCCTAGGAATCTAAAGTAGGTACGGTTTCCAGTCATAATACGCCTTCGTTTCTGTCTGCTGGTGTCGTTGTCGGTATATGTATACATATGTAAGGTGGCCACCAACCCTTATAACCCAACAAACAATTTAAGTTGATTAACAGCTGAATAAGCCAGGTTTCAGCTTAACAAGCTAATATTGGATTGAACAAGCTATGATACAGCATGCAATGTTTACCTTGTCTTATATGTAGCTCCTAATAGCAGGATCAATTTGAAAAGCAGGTCTGATTTCGCAGTAAACCTGTATGGAGGGCCAAAAATGGAGGGGTGGAACCGTGAGCAGAGACACTGACGTAAAACCCGCGGGAACATAAGTTTCTGCTACGAACAATTCTATCCAACAAACCAAATAACCCAATTTGCAATACTTATTAAGTTTTCTACAGCAAGGGTGTTAAAAAAGGCACGACACTGTCACTGAAACTGTTGGAGTAGAATACACACAGCACCACAATCCAATCGACAGGATTAAGAAAATGATACTGTTGATTGTCTCCTAGACTCCGGTTGTCACACCACTCCATTGTCCAATTCCAGCTTGAATGATACCCTGATACTTCCTCTTAACCCACTTTATAGTCAATGCCATATATGTTATAGATTAATGTTCTTATGGGGGGGGGGGGGGGGGGGGGGGGGGGGGGGGGGGGGTATATACTATAATATTGTCTATTATATATACTATAATAATTATATATATTTGACGCTTACTATTAGGCTGTTTTTCATCTGGATTGTTTAAATGTATATTGAAATACAATTATTGGACTCTGGAACAATGATTCTCTGCAAAATCGTAGCCCGGATTTCTAATAGAGGGGTCAAGCTTGGTTTTTTTAAAGGTAGGACTTACGTCTCTCTTTTCTATCCGCCGTTCTAAAAATTTTGAAATTGACTGCGTCACGTTTTGAGTGGAGATTTTGAACAATAATATCTCCTTTTTGGCCAACAGAATTATTACCATAAGTGTTTCATTAGAAAGGTAAAACATCTACGCTATAATCTAATTAAAAAGTACTTAAAAGAAAAAAATGTCTAATCGCACAAATCTACTGGTCGAAAATGACACCCTATTTGCGCCACACTCAGATTGTTTCACACTGTCAGGGTAGTGTATCAAATGAAAATCTGAAAATAGTGACCGTCACGAAACATCGTTACAAATTACACGATTACAAACATAATTAATGCTAGACAGACTTTCCAGATGTTAACAATAATCGGTTGGGAATTTCTCGCAAATCATTTCAATTCTATCAAAAATTATCCTCTAATAATTGTAAACAATTGAAAATAACGCAAATAAAAGGTGATGTCTGATAATGTTGTCTTGCCGGCAAAATTTACTAAATGCACAATACATTCTATCACAGATCACAAATGTGAGCACAGCACCAACCAAAAACGTATTACCAAAACGTTTACTTCACCAAGATGTACAAACCAGGAGGAATTCTACGTATTACATGCTACAGCGAACTTACTACGCAGGAAAATTTACCACCGTTAAACATTTGATTGAGTCGGAGTGGAATTCAATTGGTCCTGTATTCGAGTTGTTTAAGCCATTCGAAGAAATAACACGCCTTATATTCGCTGAGGATTCCTGCATTTCAGAGGTGATGACCTATGTTGCCACCCTTTATACCTGGAGAAGTACAATAGAGGTCATAAAGCTGTGGGAGCAACTAAGGAAACACTGCTTCGTAAACTAATCTCGCGTTTTAAGACAGTCATGCTCTCTTATCTTCACATACATTACAGTCATCGATCCAAGATTCAAACTTAATTTAATCCTGGAAAAATATCGTGATGCTTTAAAGGATCAAATAATAGCGAAAATAATAGGCAATGGTGAGTAACTTGAGCAGACTACTACAGAGGTCCTTATGCTTCTACATCCAAAATAAAAAAAGAAAAATTTTAATGCAATTTTGCATAATTTTGTTTCATTTCTCGTGATGGATCGTAAGTTTGAGAAAAAATGCAACATTGGTCCTGGGCAAAAAAAGCAACACAACAATTCGCTTTGAAACATTCAATGTGTGCGTGAGGTTGTGCAGTGTATTAGTGGTTGAGCGTGAGACTGGAGTGCGAAAGTTCAATAACAAAAAAAAAAAACGACCTCGACCCGTAACCGAGATTCTAACCGTGACCGCCAGCGAGATGGCTTCAGATAGTAACCATTCAGCCGCTTATTTAACAAGTTGAAATGAGTGGAATAAAAGCCATACAGTTGCTTTAATTGTCGAGGTACTCAGCGGTACAGCAATGAAGCAAATGTCGCTCACATTTGCATGGCTTTGTTTATTTCATAAAATGCGTGGTGATCAAGAAGATGAGAGGGAGAGCGGGCGAGCACTTGGGCCCCCCATGCCGTGCTTATCGTCTGGTTTCCCAGCACACATCAAGTATTTTGGGGGTCCTTTGCAGTCCCGCGCCTTGTGGCTTGTGCTGCCACACCTTCTTCACAGGACATAAACCTGCTCTCTAGGCATCTAAAACATGTCTTCGACGGCTGATGCAAGCTAACTGGGCATATCGACCATCCCACATTCACCTTTACCACTTTTAATGCTGTGTCTGCGTCGGCTGCGGCGGCCTCGACCTTGCACTGTTCCTTCAGTGCGGTGGAGATCTCGTCTACCTCGGTGATCTCATCAAGGTTCTTCCACCGGATCGGCCCCTGTAAGACGAGGGCACGTACCTCTACACCCTCGCCTAAGGCCTGTTTTGCCAGGTCTCTGTAAGCTGGGCCTTTTAGATTTGTAGACTTCTTAAGCTCCACGATCATTTCACCGGTGCGGTACGGCGCATACTCCACACGTCGGCGCCAAGGTCCGCCATCCCCGCGCATCGCTTTCAAGACCTCCGAGTACTTTGACGCCTCGGCCTTGACGATGAGGGCCTCACCGCGGTTACGCTGTCTATTTCTTTCTTAGTTTTCCACCTTAGTCCAGATACTCTCCCTGCCACGCTTGGGGTCGTTGCTCGTCCCCCTCTTTGCACTGGCATCTGCCTCCGTGCTTATTATTGTTGACGGGGCCCTACCTCTCGGGCCCCTTTCGGCGCTTGAGACAGGTCTCGAGCTGGATGTCGCGCCAGGCCCTCTCTCTTTGTGGCCAGCCAGAGCTGGTTGCGAGGATGGACCCTTTGACCCCGCCGCCACGTTTACGTAGGTTTTTAGTCTGACAGAGGCATGAGCCATTATCCGTTTTTAAGAAGCGCCGGCTGCAATTTCACCAGGGGACTGCCTAGCCCACTTGTCCCTTCTCCAATGGTTGATGTGGCGAAGTCTCCCACGGAGACGGGCTCTTCCGTCTGCGTGTGCTTGGTGGCTATTTCCGTCGCCCTTTCCGTGGCTGCTAGCCGTGCCAACTCTTTGGCACTTTGCTTGACTAGGAGTTTGGCTTCCAGCTCTTCCCTCTCCTTGCATGCAGCTTGCATTGTTATTCGTAGCCTAAGGAGGCTAAGTTTGTCCTTAGCAATGTTGTTGCGCGATGACGTAAAGTCAATGATGGCATCCAACTGCTCCGACACTTCCTCTACTTTCGGAAGCGTTTCACGCATCCGTTCCATGGCGTGGCACTTCCGCAAGTGTCGGACATGCCACCAGGTCCCAACTTTTTACGTGGTGGAGAGCTCACTAGTCCACCGCTAGCAAACGGATTCGCTTTCTCCTGGGGTTTTTTTCGTTCCTGACGTATAACCCTCCATTCTGTTGGGTCCCCTTCCACGTGTGCATTGTGCAAAAGATACCATAGCATGGTACGACGCCAATCAAGATCAATACATGCCGAAACTTAAGAGTCCTTCAAATTGTCGTCAAGCCAGACCAATCGAGACATTTTGGGCTCTGAACAAGGAATATTTAAGTAAGAATGTTAAAGCAGCAGTTTCCATCTAAAAATTTGCGAAGGTCTGGAAGAAGGTGTCTAAAACAATTGCGAGAGGGACTGATGAATAGCGTTTGAACAAAAGTGCGTTGCTTGGCTGCTGATTAACGATATTTTTTTTTATAAATGCTACTGAGAGAATGACTACCCGAGCAAAGTTAAAGATCAAATTGAAATACCTGATTTCATTTTTATTATTTTATAGAACGATGATAGCAAAACATAGCATATAAATTATGCTTTCAAATTGCTTGTTTCGCAGGAAAAATGCCAGTAATCTTTAATTGTCAACATCAACAAGTATTTTATTTTTTTCAATAAAATTAACTCTAACAAACTTCATTCAAAAATATTTTTATGTAAAAAGAAAAAAAAACTTTATTAAAGCAAAGTTGTACGATTTAAAAATAAATCCCGAGTAATCAATCGCGAAAAAAGTCAAAGTTTAGGTAAAAAAGACGTTCAGTGCCTTTAAGCGTTGCTGATGACCCTTTGCATTAAACGATTGCATCCCACCGACACTTTCTTTGCAACAGTCTTTTCATCGTGAAGATAAATACGCCTTTCCAACAAACAAGCTTAAAAGAATATTTTTAGTGTGGAAACATATTTTGAATGGTCGAACAATGTACCTTTCGCAAACTCTACTTTTTCGTCCTCCAACGCGATGCTAACTACAGGTGGGGTAAAGGGCGAACACGAAATTATTGCGACACCGAAAATGTCATGCCAATTTTCTTATAATGTTTAGAATCAAACCAAAATTTTAGGGTAGTTTTATACATATACTTACTTCAAAAATCAAAAGAAAAGTTAATCGATGGAGCCTTGAGTGTAAAATTGAACGCATTTTTGCTTGATGCCCTCCATCAAAGTCGTTACAGTGTCATCCGGTACCAGTTTCTCAGTTTTTTTTTTCCATTTTCTTAACATTTCCTTCTCGTCTTTGACTGTCTTCTTGCTCTTCCGAAGTTCCCGCTTCATCATTGCCCAGTACTGCTCCACCGGGCGCAGCTCCGGACAGTTTGGCGGATTCATGTCCTTTGGAACAAAATGGACAGAATTGGCCTCATACCACTCCAGGACACTTTTAGAATAGTGGCATGATGCCAAATCTGGCCAAAATAGCGGAGCTTCGTCGTGCTGCTGCAAGAACGGCAAAAGGCGCTTCTCGAGGCACTCAGATTTGTAGATCTCGCCATTTACTGTGCCCTTTGTCACGAAAGGCTCACTCCTCAGTCCGCAAGAGCAGATGGCCTGCCAAATGAGATATTTGGAGGCGAACTTCGACATTTTCTTCTTCTTAAATTTGTCGTCCACATAGAACTTTCTCTTGCCGGTGAAAAACTCCAACCCCGGAATTTGCTTAAAATCGGCTTTTATATACGTTTCGTCGTCCATCACACAGCAGCCATATTTTGTCAGCATCTTCTCGTAGAGCTTCCGTGCCCGAGTTTTAGCCGTCGATTGTTGCCGCTCATCGCAGTTTGGGAAGTTCTGTACCTTGTATGTATGTAGTCCAGCGCTCTTCTTTGCATTCTGGACGTAGCTCTGCGACATGCTGATCTTTTTAGCCAAATAACGGCTTGAGACGTTGGGATTTGCTTTAATCATCCGCTTCACCTTTCCTTCCGTCTTTTTGTTCTCCGGTCCCGGTTTTCTTCCAGCTCCTTTGCCGTGGTCCAACGTCAACCGCTCCTGGAACCGCTTCAACACTCTGGAGACGGTTGAATGGTGAATGTTCAACATTTTTCCCAACTGCCGGTGCGACAGGTCAGGAAATTCCAGGTGTTTGGAAAGAATTTGTTCTCTCGACTCGCGTTGGTTCACCTCCATTTTCGTTGAATCGAAAAACACGACTTCGAGTTTGACAGCATGTAAACAATACACATCAATGAGAAAGTGAGCAAAATTTGGTTGATTTTTTACCCAATGCCCTGTTGAATGTGTCGCAATAATTTCGTGTTCGCCCTTTAGATGTAGATCCTCGTTTTTTTCTGTAGCAACGGCCGACCTTTGGGGTTGTTTGAAGCCCGTCCTATTACGTCCTGCCTGCAAACCCTTCCGGTAGATAGAGTTCATCAACAATTTAACGAACAAGTAGTCGCTTTCGTCGCTTCCAGCACTAATAACATCACTTTGAGGGAACCCTTTTTTTTTCTAAAAAGGGGGGGGGGGGGGGGGGAAAATTTTTATAACCGCGTTTTTGGGGGTTTTGCGGGGTAATTTTTACTAGTTTTTTTTTTTTTGGGGTTGGCTTCGTCGCTGTCTGTTGTGGGGCGTGCTTCTCTGGGTGGACTTTTTTTTGCGTGTGGGGGGGTCTCTCTTTTTTTGTATTAAAAATACACTCTGAAACTTTAAGGACAAATATAAATTACTTGATTATGAATGAGTTTAGGCGAACGTTCGAAAAAGCACATTGAGCGCAATATAAACAACTATTTCAAAAAATTGATGTCTCTCAAATAAAAACACGTCCGTGCAAACTAACTAGACCGTCTGTATTCCTTCCTCCACTGCACAATTGAATCGACATATGATGGCATTGTTTATATTTGGCCCATGATCATTTTCATACGCTCGTTTACAAGGTAAGCTTCCTTTACCCATTAATGGGTTCGATTTATTGTTATTATTATTCCTTCTGTGGAAATTTTTACCCATAGAAGAAATAACAATTAATCGAACCCATTTTTTTTGTAGAGGATGCTTACCGTGTAGAGATAGCTTAAAAATGGAATTAAAAGTACCTCGGTTATTTTCCAGCTCAGTAGTGCCAGCCGCAACGACGGCTACGTCGTTCTGGTCATCAACATTGCCAAAGCCCGCAATGATTAAAGAACCCATTGCAGTTGTTGATTTCGGATTGCAGAGGGTTAAATCAACATCCGCAGTGGATGATGACGATTCCGGAAAAGAGTTTCCAGAATTTTGGTCCTTTCTGATTAGTATGCGGATCTGTTTCAGAGGTGTCTTTTCCGATGACAGTTCGCCTTTTTCTTCGAGGTCGGTTGAAGCACTTTTTGAGTTACCGGTTTGCGGTTTTTTGGAACCAGACTCGTCCTGTAGGGCGATTTCACCGCTTTCCTGTGTTGCAAAAGGCTTTTTCCCGGTTTGTGGCGTGGAGCGCTAAAGGAGATGAAATAAGTGAGGTTATATAATGTTAATCATCGTTCATGCTTGAATGTACTTACACTCGATTAACCTACTCATTTTGCAAAATTTTAATATTCCTTGCCTTCGCTAACTCCAAAACACGTTTTTGGGAAGCCGTTTGCCGTTTTTGTCCCTTTTTTAATGTTTTTAAAACAATTGCAATGAACTGTAGTTTGTTTGGTGCAGAATAGGTTGCCTTGGTTGTTTTCAAGCGAATATTGTAGCTTCGGTAGCAAGTTGGAATTCACTGACTACCGAAGTTGGCCTACTTCGATCCCTTCAAACTCGTTATCCTTGCAGCATTACAAAAAACCTCATAAATTGAAAAAAGTTTCGCCTAAACCTTACCACAATGTTTTAAGTATAAATAATTCACTGTTAAATAATATTAAATTGTTTACAATAATGTTATTTTTTGTGTCACAGGGTGTGAAAAGCCATAATGGGACTCTTATGCGAATACATATTTTCAAAATGGGACAACACAAGTGGAGTTTTTTCTTCACACATGTCACAGTCTACTATTTTGTCACGTTTCTACTATAGGCAACGCTTATTCCCAACAGAAAAAAACATCTCACAAAAATCGACATGGGACTGTTAAGCGAATACCAGCAGTAAACGTAGATTTTAACCATCAATAGGGTAATCACGTGATTTTAATCCTCTGAAAAACCACTCTAATTTGAACACATCCATTTGATTTTGCTGGAAGTGTCCAAATTGTAAATGTATATGTATATTGTAAATTTAAACATTGCATGCATGTGTTGATTACTACTAGAAACAAACATTACAAAAATAGAATTGAGTAAAGGCTAATGAAATAAGGCTTTCAGATTGATTAGCTTGTAGAAAGCAAAATTTGATGTCGAGTTGATTTCATTTTGATAACTTGTTGAAGTATAAAAAACTCAATTTGATATCTGGCTTATAAAATGAAAATTGATATCAAATTGTGCTTACAATAAGATATGAAGAGCAAAGCTTAGTTTCAATTTGCTCTCATTTTGTTAACTGACTTTGCTCGGGAAGCGTTTGTCTTTTATAACGTTTTGATTGCCGGGCATGGAAGATATCGTTCTAGCTGTACTGTACTTTTGTTTTCTTCCAGTTCACAAGCTCCATTTTAAGAGCACACAAATATCGCCAAGTTCGGTTTATTGGACCGATCATATTTTTGAAAATTCGGCAGCTTTCCATTTCCATCGATTCCGCAATTGCCAGGTAACCAGTAAAGGTTAACCATTTGGCGACAGGGTAGTTGCTGCAACAATTTTGGACTCTTCCAAGGCGGGTTTGGTGTTTTTTTTTTTTTTTTTTTTAAGTTTTTTGGGTTGTTTGTTTTTATGGAAAAAATTTTTTATTTTGGTTTTTTTTTTTTTCCTTTTTATAATATACTATTCCTCACTTTATAAGACTATAGTATTTCTGTGGAAACACCGTGCGGCATTTTCCCATGGACACTGAAAAGTTACTTCCAGTCCAGGGCCAGTTATTCCACCTACCATATTATCTTGTTCAGAGCCATCGGTACAAAAGAGTAGCGATGAACAAGATCGAGTTATTATACATTGTAATACGTAAGTTATGACTTAACAACAAAAGGAGAGACAAAAGATATAACAAATTGGGGGAGGGGGAGCAGCTAAACTCTGAGAAAGTGTGAAGCGTGTCCGGAAATAGATTTTGTATCATCACACGAACGTTATAAGTTTAACAGAAAGCCAAAACAAATCTTTTTCGCAACATTTATTTTCCTCAAGTGTGTTCGTTTACACTTTGCAATAATAGATTTAAATTTAGTACTTACGCTCAAACTTTCGGTTCTTTGACTTGACTAATCAAGGTTTGGACAAGCTTCTGTCCTCTGGTTTTGTAAGCTTTTGTCCATTTCTGCTCGATGTCTTTATCATCTGGGAAAGGTTTTTTCTGGGCTTTGGACCTCAGTCCACATATCACTCTATTGTCTACATCCACTTTTTTTTTTGAAACATATCTGACCGACATAGCTTCCTCTTGTATACTTTCACCACTTGTTTCTCATCTTGTTTGTTGAGTGTTCCTTTTTTCGACTGCTTGATTGGCTTCCTCTGAACAGTTTTGGTTTGAAAAAGTTTGCTGATGACATTCGACATCGCTTGTTGCCGCATCCCGACCGAATTCGCGATTGTTTTCTGTGAACGATTTGGATTTTCTAACCACTTGTCCAAAATAAGATTTCGCAGGTCCTGTTGATGAGACGCCATTTTCAAAACTTCAATTTTTAAGTAAAAAAATATTCTCGTCGACGCGAAGGTGAAAGGATCCACTGACAGCTAAACCATACACTGAAAGAAATTCTTATGTTGGCTCAGACCACTGAAGCGACAGAGTTACAAAAAATAATGTTGGATACGCATTACATGTTCATTTAACACCATCAGTTGTCTCCATTTTAACTATCCTAAACTTCTCTACATCCGGTGATCATCCTCCAAACAAAATAGCATAAGTAGACGTGGAATTCTTCAACAAACACGGACGCTTGTTTATTCGCGTCTGACATAATTTCCATCCTAAGTAGCTGGTTGAAATCCGAAGGTACAATGGAGTTAATCCAATGGCTTAGTAAGCAAGTTAATGAACATTTTTCTAAAAAATTTCTCATTTATATTTGTTGCCATTTTTACGTAGCATACTATAGCACTACTGTTGAACGTGGATATACATACTGGGTCACCATTACCATCGTCGTCATCGTCCCTGGGATGACACGGAATGCATCGATGTTCTATAACAGAATCATTTTTGTCCCCCTTCTTTCACGTTCGATTGAATCGCGACCCTGTTGAGTCTTCCCGTCGACCGTGTAGAGTGCTCGTTTCGCTTTGTTTGACCAGGTTCAGCTGCATCCTAAGAGGTCGCAGCACTATTTCCGGTTCTCGAAGGCAACGTGTGCTCCTCCAGACGACAGAGACAACGCACGGCTGGCAAACAAGCGACGAAGATGAGCACCCGTGCGATATGAGGCTTCCAATAAAGCGGAAAATCTTCAGCAATTTCCCGCTAAGGTTTTATTAGTTTCCAAATTTATTACCATCCTATTATAGTGAAAACGTCGTCAGTGGGGTGGTATTGAGTAGTGTGCAACAAAAGAAAAACTGAACGAGCATGCAGTGCTTTCGGCAAGTTTGAGAGAGCCTTCTAAGAAGAAAAAAAAAACTAATTATTCTCGCTACGCTTGTTCTCCAGCGCGCTATTGTGATGGCACATTCATTGTTTCCAATTACAATCGTGATAAGAGGAGAAAGTTTCTATAATTATATTTCCCGCGAAAGAATTTCAATCTAGCGCAACAATGTTGTTTCAGGAAACATTATAACTTTCTTTAGTCAACCCAACATTTTTCATTTCAGGAACATTTAATCTGGTTCAAGACTAATCATAGCATGCCTTGAAGCTATTTTACAAGATTTATGGATGGAGTGCAGTCAATGGAGTCAATCACAACCAATTACGATGATGATGGTTCTACCTTTTAGCCCTTGAGAAAATTGAGATAGACGATTTATAGCTGATAATTAAATATGACATCCTAATCAGTATGGCAAACAAATCGAAACGGATTAAAGTGAATTCTGGGGAAGCGTTTATCATTCGGAAGAAAATTGAGAGTAATGTTTTTTTGTCGTGGCGTTTTTTTTGTTTTTTTTTTAAGGGAGGAATTTTTGCTTGGTGGGGCAAAAAGATATATAGTGTGAGTAAAAATAAAAAAAAGGGGGAATTTAATATACAGGGTGCGGCAGAAAATAATGCGAACCTGTTCAAACTTGAGTATTCGGTCAATTCGTGTAGCTAGTGACTAATTTCTGTCGAAAGTGTATTTGTTTATGTTTACTTTCAAGTGCTGCATCCAAGCAATCTATTTGTTTTGTTGCAAATTCGTCAAAATGTTCGCGAAAGAAGTGATCACCAGTTTGTATCTCGCCCAGAAGAAGCCGAAAGAGATTGCCAAGGTGGTAGGGTGCCATTTGGCAACAGTTTACCGCATAAAAAAGTCTCTTCAGGATCGTCCTAAGCAGCGGAAGCCGGGAAGCGGACGTACGCGCTTTGCACACACGCCGAACGTGATCAAATCGGTCCGTGCAAAAATTGCTCGCAACCCGGTGCGTTACATAAGAAAACTTGCAAAGGAAGCCAATATTTCGGAGAAATCCATGCGGGGAATCATCACAGAAGACCTGCATGCATCTTTCAGAGCCAGAGTGAAACGCCACTTGATTACGGACCGGGTCAAGGAACTACGAGTGACTCGTTCCAAGAGATTGCTTTCCTTGTTGAAGAAAGAAAAAATGATAATTCTGTTCTCCGACGAAAAGCTTTTCAGCATCGATGCTGTTGCCAACAGCCGCACGGACCGGTTCATTTCACCGCAGAAAATGGAGAACGTTCCGGAAAAATTGAAATTCAAATTTCAAACCAAACATCCGGCTGGTGTAATGATGTTTGGCTTGGCGGCGTCCAAGGGTTTGAAAATGCCACCTATTTTCATTGATGCTGGAGTTAAAATCAATACCGAAGTGTATATCGGTATTTTAAAGGACCAAGTGCTTCCCTGAGTGAAGGCCAACTTCTCCGAGGACCAAAACGTTGTCCTACAGCAGGATGGAGCGCCGTGTCACACGTCCAATCGAACCCAACAATGGGTTAACGATAACATGAAATTTTGGCCGAAGGATTTGTGGCCCCCTAGCAGTCCAGATCTTATTCCGTTGGATTATTCGACCTGGGCATATGTTGAAGCACAGGCCTGCAAAACATCACACCCTATTGTGAAAACCCTGAAGTCAACCATAACACGCACATGGCAGTCAATGTCGGAGGACTACGTCCGAAAGGCATGCTCTGGCTTCCGGCGTCGGCTCGAGGATGTTATTAATAAAAATGGAGGACACATTGAATAAATTTGTTTAAAAGGACTTTATAAAGATAGCTGCCCTCGAAAATGTTGATATTATTGCTTGAATTAGTTGAAAATGGGATTTGAAAGAAATAGAAAAAATTTTCGCATTATTTTCTGCCGCACCCTGTAGACTTAAAACACGTGAGAACTGATCAGTGTGCCCCGCCTTTAAGGGGGGGGAAAACCCCATTTTTTCCAACCATCTCTTTAACCCTTTTTTTTTTTTTTTTTTTTTCAAAAATTCTTTTTTTTTTAGGGTTTTTGTAAAAAAAGAAAATCTGTTTGGAAAAGGAGGTTTTTTTTGTTTAGATCTGGGGTGAGTTTAACAAAATTTTTTTAAAAAGGAAAAAAAAATATTTTTTTTTTTGGGGAAACTTTTTTTTTTTCTTCGTTTTTGTCCCAAAAAATTAATAACGTTGGTGGGATGTTCTTCCTTTTTTGTTGTCCCATGGGGGGGGGGGTTTTGGAAGGTCGGCAAAATACTCCTCTACGACGGTTATAACCTCTTCGTTTGATGAAAAATGCTTTCCACGAAGGAATTTTTTGAAGTGTGAGAACAGCCAGAAGTCAGAGGGAGCTTAAACTGACGAATAGGGTGGATGCTGCAACAATTTGTTCCTCAATTCACTGATTTTCACAATGGTTTTTTGAGCTGTGTGAGTAGGTGCATTGCCTTGGTGCAAAATATTTTTCTTCTTCTGCAAACCGAGTCTTTTTTTACACAGTTTTGCCTGGTTCACACTACTCCTTAGCCTTTTGTTTTGATTTAGAATCATGGTGGAAGACCCGAGCCTCATCCATAGTGATGAATCGACGCAGAGAATCCTTTTTATCCTTTCGAAATTGCTCCAAATGTTGCTCTGAAAGTCGCATTCGAACATATTTTTGGTGCATTGTTAGCAAATGCGGCACCCATTGTGCTCATAATTTTTTGAAACCCAGAACTTCAGCCAAAATATACCATGTGCTTCCATGTGAGATACCTATGGTGTCAGCTAACGACTGTTCCAGAAAGTATAAGCACACCTTATTTTATCGGTCACTTTGAATATAATGAAATATTTCAACATGTTTTGGCTGCTTCCTTTTGTTTGAACATTTCTGAATGACATAGCATCAAAAAAGTGCTCAGTGTTACCTATCAAAATGCGCGATCTCACTCCGGAACAACGAAAAAGTATCGTGCCAAATGGTGCACTGTGAGCGGACTCTCCTTGAGAAAATTGGCCAAGGAAGAGGGTGTAAGCGTCGGAGCGGTATGATCTGCATTTCAAAAACATAGAGAACAGTGTACGTTTGAAGATGCGCCGAAGAGTGGTCGGAAATCCGGTCCTGTTAGTCCGGATATCGATAAAAAGATCATTGATGCCTACAAACGAAAACCAGCGACTTCCGTTCGGGATGTTGTCTTTTTAATGGAATATACGTAAATTTACGGGAAAAAGGGTTAAATCAACAATAACTTCGTTCCCTGAATCGTACGGTGGATCCATTCGATAGGCCTATTTCTGAGAGGAGAAGTAAAGTCAGCAATATCTTCGTTCAACGACTCGTGTGGTGCATGCAACGACCTCCATTTGATTTCTCCCGCAGTTGATTGTTCCAACCATTTTTACCTAGTAACATGTTTCCTCACCAGGACAGGAAAATGTTTTTCTTTGTTCTATGTCTTTCCACATTGACTTTACATTCGACTGAGCTTACTGGGTTTACTGATCTTAAAGATAAGATTGGCGTGTGGAGCAAAATTAAAGAACAAATTTATAAAAAAAACATGTAAATTTCGTATTTTAAACGTATTTTCTATGGTATTTTTTAATTTAACGATAATGTCTTAGTATTTTCTTTTTTAGTATAAACTCTACAGAAAACAAAGTACGAACAATGCATTTATTTTGGTACAGCCAGGAATCCTAAGCTCTGATTTTTTGGTTTCCAGCTAATTTAACTTATTTCTTCAAGGAATTCTAGCTTTGTTATTATTTAAGGAAATAAGCTTACCGTACTACTATGTAACTATGGACGAAAACTTGGCTCGATAAGATGCATAACAGGCAATTACAACTGAATTACAACTTAGTTAATGAGAAATAGTTTCATTTGTTCATTCGTTGTTTGAGAGGCAATATAATTTCTTTTGTAACTCCAGACATGCTATTGTTATGAAATAAATTACACATTCAATATCTTTATTACTTAAACGTGTAAGCAAAGTCACATTTCACTACTGATGATTTCAAACCAACATTCGTTCTACCTTTCACTTCTCAGCATGAAGACAGCCCTCAGACGTGAATGTGGATTTAAATTTACTTTCCGCAAGAACCTGCCAGAAGTGTCATCTCCATTAGCATCCGCCTTGGTCCACGCTGTGGGTCGGTTAGACAAAAGCATTTCCTGTCTCGGTGGAGCTTTGAAGATTTCTTGGCATGAATAAAAGACGACAAATAAAAAGCGAACGAATCCAAATCTCGACGCACAAATCCTCCACTTCTGAAGTGTACGGCATCAGCGACACTACATACATCCGCAGGATCAGGGACAATTGTGAGTGACACTGGGAAGTAGTGGCATAAAAAGCATCACTAAAGCCATGGGAAAAGTGCGCTTCAAAGCATGCTGGAAACAATAAGAGTACTTTACGCAGTAAACTCCTTTTCGCACTCTCCAGTCGGGATGGGACAGTAGGACGTTGACTCACGATACTTTCTATTCTTTCATCTTGGCACTTATGTTCCGTACACGGAAAGCAACCCACCACTTCAGGACTTAAATGATGTGGTTAGCTGAAAAGGCATCATGGCTGGAATGGTTCCCTTCCTCCTCAGTCAACCCAAGCCACAAACGAGGGAGTGCTATTAATCAACAGCTACGCTTGCCTTCTGTTTCTTCGGGGCAAGGATTTGTCTTTTGTGCCATGTTCTTCGATGGTACATCTCTTGTTTGGGTAAATGTTCTTTTGTCTATAGCTAGATCTACCGGTTATGAGATTTAATTTTATGAATTTAGAAAATTTAGGGTTTGGGCTCTTATTTTTTTCGTTCTAAGAACAAACCGCGCTCTATGCCTCTCACACAAACGGGTTTTTAGAGGAAGAAAAAGTGGAAATGATTCAAATTTGGACGACCTTTAAACTAATCAATCCACGTATGACGTAGAAATAGTCGGGGTTTCATTCGTGTGATGTCGAGACTTATGTCCAACCACTACTCATTAGACGCACGTAGAGATGTGCGTCTAATGAGTAGTGGATGAGCATAAGTCTGACATCACACGAATGAAACCCCGACCTCGTCGATAGCAATTTATGTTTGGCATTCCCCGTCTAATGATGCCTCTAGAGCACGACTATTGGGTACCCTAGTGGCCCGAGGTAGACAACACTTCCGCGATGTAAGAGATGTTTTGGGAATGTGTGATCTTCCCTACATGCAAGCGATTTACGAATTCCTTTGTTTGTCTGATCTAAGCTGGTAATGTCATCACCCCCTTTCCTCCGCTCTTGTGAATTCCCTGCCATTGTGTCCCAGTTATACTATCCTTTTGTCTCCGTACTACATGTACCTGCCCATCAAGCTGTCGTCACCCATTTGCGGCTTAGTTCCTGAAAGGCACTACAGGGACCGAGGATTGTCGCAACCATGAGCAGCAAATAATGGCTTAAATAAGTTACCTTCCATGCCTTTTTTAAACCATAATGTTACCCATTAACCTTGAGCCAGCCAAGTGTTAATGGCACCCCACTTTCTTAAGGCTTGCTTCATTTAGAATTGGAACAAACTTTTGCTCATATTGTGGCGCTCCTGGTGGACGGATTTGGAAGTTCTTGGCGCCCACGTGTCGGGAATTTTGTCAGCTTCACGTATCTATTTTTGACATTCCGCAAATCGACTGTACTTTGTAAACAATCAACATGGAAGCCGAAAGAAGGGAAAAAATTGTGCACAGTTATTTGGAAAATCCATTGTGGTCTGCATCTAGGCTAGCTAAACAGCTGAAATTGCCCAGAAATACCGTATGGTGCGTTATCAAACGGTATAAGGAAACATTGACGACGATTCGGAAGCCTCAAGCCAATCTTCGGAGTGGAACTGTCGACCGGAAACTGCGTGGTAAGATTTTGAAGACGGTTAAGAGGAATCCCAATCTGCCGGACCGTGATTTGGCCCGAAAATTCGGTGCTGCCCATAGTACCGTGAGTCGTATCGAGCTAGCAAACGGCCAAATCGGACCATAAAACAGAATAGTGTGGCCAAAATCCGTGCTCGGAAGCTATACGACCAGGTGCTGACCAAGTTCGACGGGTGTCTTCTGATGGACGATGAAACCTATGTCAAGGCTGACTTCGGGCAAATCCCAGGTGAAAAATTTTACTTGGCAACGGCTTGGGGGGATGTTCCAGCCAAATTTAAATTTGTTTTTGCCGACAAATTTGCACGAAAATTCATGATTTGGCAGGGCATTTGCAGCTGTGGGAAAAAAACGAAAGTTTTCGTTACAAATAAGACAATGACGTCGGAACTATACCAAAAAGAGTGTCTCCAAAAACGAATTTTGCCATTCATTCGATTCCACGACCATTCCGTAATGTTTTGGCCAGATTTGGCAAGCTGTCATTACAGCAAAGTCGTTCAAGAATGGTATGCAGAGAAAGGGGTCCAGGTTGTTCCGAAAAACCTTAACCCACCCAACTGCCCCCAGTTCCGCCCTATTGAGAAATACTGGGCAATCATGAAGAGGAGACTCAAGGCAAAGGGAAAGGTTGTCAAAGACATCAATCAGATGAAGACCTGGTGGAATAAGAAAGCTAAAACGATGGACGAAGAAGGTGTGCGCCGCCTAATGAGCCGTGTTACAGAAAAAAATTGAGAATTCCTTCGAAACCGTGACGAATAATTTTATCCGTATTTTTTCTTAAAAGTATGAAGAAAACGCTACATTTGTATAAAAAAAGATCTTGAATTCAATAATATATAACTGAAATACAGGCAATTGTTTTTGTTCCAATTCTATCTGAAGCAAGCTTTACATCAAAAAGCAATGCATTGTTAATAACAATATTGATTATCGGCTCGGCAAAGTGTTACACACGTTTGAGCCTTACAAATAAAAGAAATAATAAAAACCAAAAAAAAAAGATCGAAAAAGAGTTATGCTCAATAATATCTTGGTCCGTTCTTTAATAAAATTTTGTAAAGTTTGATGAAGTACTGAGATTTTTACTGAACCTTTTTGAAGATAACTGAACTTTCCTAAAGCCGAGCAGAGGGTGCAACTTGCTCAAAGAAGTTCGTTGTTGTTCTGTGAAATGTTAGAAATGTATGAAGTTTTGCGATCCGAGCTTAAGTTCTACCATATACCCTTAGAGGGAGGCCGAAGGGGCTTAGAACGAACAATAAAAAATCGTGGATCACTGATTCCACGATTTCAGCGAGCTTTGCTGAGGTCTATGTTCTGTGAATTTTTTTTCTGACTTTACGATTATTGCTAAAGTTCTGCAATTTTTGCTGAAGTTATTTCGCTGCAGTTATGTGTGATTATTGCTCCAGTTCTTGAATAATTCTCGAAGTCCCGTAAACTTTTCTGAAATTCTATGAACTGTTCTTTACTTACTTAAGGGTCCACTGTTTGTCCGGCTACCGTAAAGCTGGAGGGGGTTGCCCCTGTTCACATCCCTAGTAGCACATTTGTAGTAATTCGGGTAAGAAAACATATATGTGTCCTGCTTAGTAAAAATCAAGTTGCTACAACTAATTATAATCGTAGTGTGCTGCTTGAGATCCAACGATTTGGTCTTGTTAACGTTGATGGTTAAACCTGTCAATGAGAAGCGTTCGGAAAGGTTGTTGAGCGTACTCTGTATATCAGAGCGAATTATTTTCGGTATTGATTCGATTACAAACACTGGAGGTTGCCGATCTTTGTATTGGCTGTAGATTTCATCTGAGGTCACTCCTTTGTACCATCAGCTGCTGGTTCTGGTTCAACGTTCATCGGAATCGGTTGCTCGATCATCGCACCACTGCGTATCGTTCGTTCATCTTTCCTTCACGTGATCGGTGGAATCGACAGTGCTGTGGTTGCAGGTCGATTTGCGTGTGCTCACGGAGTGTGGCTCCCGTCCGTCCGTCAATCATGGTGGGAGACGAAAATTCCCCAAGCTATTTGGAAATTCACTAAATAAACAAAACTTAAATGGCCCCGGAGGCCCGCAAGCTCCCGGTCGTTGCGCAGTACGAAGCTGCGATGGAAGAGAAGATGATCATCAATGGTCATCTATAGACTTCGCGGCTTACGAGCGAGGATGGCTGATCTATCGGCAGCACACAAATGTTTGAAATTGCGCGCCGGTAATCTCCGTCCTTTGTTTTCACTACGACAACGCGGATGTTCCCATCATCTCCCCTGAATATGTGCATCTGCCGTAGTGCCATTTGAGAGGCGGAGGTATTCTTTGAGCAGGACTAGGGTACCGATGATGATTTTGTCCTTCTCATGGGTCCATTTGGTTCTAGGCTGCAACCCACAAAGATATTCCGTGAGCCAGTGCTTCCAGAGCCGTCAGAATAACTCTTGAACTTCTTGCCATTTGCTGAGCCGGCTTAGAGGTACAGGTTCAGGATCCGCTGAAAGTTGAGAAAGAGGGCGAGAATTCAAGCAGTTCTCGATCAGTGTGCAGAGCGTGCTCAGTTGTTCAGCCGTCAGGATAGAATTTTCCAAGGTGGATTTCAGGTCAGGTCTTCATGGACTTCATTCCCGCTTCCCAGAGGCTGCCGAAGTTTGGAGAGCGAGGGGGAATAAATTTGAATTCTATGCCGTCTTCGGCACAAGACCTAGTGACAGCGTTCTGCATGTGCTGACTTTAAAACTGCTTTGCCAGTAAGGTTAATTCACGGACTACACTTTGGGCTACAAAGCGTCGGAGAGGAACGAACTCGTTGAAAGGTCTCCGACGAGCTTGATGTGAACAGCTTTTACTGAAAGGCAAACAAAAAGGGCTACATAATATACAGGCCCGCACAGATCAACGCCGGTACACAGGAAAAGCATCGTTTGAGAGACACGTTCATCTGGCAGATCACCCATGAATTTTTCCGTAATTTGAGGACGGCAACGAAAGCACTTTACGCACAAATGGATGATTTTTCGAGCAAGATTTCGGGAACGTAGCGGCCAAAATTTCTCCTTGAGACTTGAGATGAGCAGCTACGGTCCGGTATGCTGCAATTACTGGTGATAATATCACATGACCAGTTCGGAGAATGGATGATTAGATGGCAAAATAAACGGGTGTTTCCGGTCGGTAGGGACTAATGCATTACGTAGCCAACCACCGACTCGCAAGATTTCATGATCAACGAACAGTCTAAGTTTCTAAGGAACGAGACACCGGAGGGCGTCATCTAATTCGACGGTATTAAAACGTCCTGAGTGACGCTATGTGCGGTTGATTGGATTCAAATTGAAGCGAACTCTTCGAACCCATGCCACTGCTCGGAACAGTGTAAAGTAAGATGAGCGCAAGGCAAACATTGGGTTTGGTGGAATGGTTTAGATGGCGAGAGCGACCTGCCGTTCTTCGAGATCTTCCGGGGAGAAGTTTCCGTTTGAGGTGTGAATGGCGGACGGCCAAAACCGGGATGGTTTGTTGTCCAAGTGCCACCACGCGTTGGTGATCTTAAGTTGTTTGGGGTCCATTGCCCTCGAAATGAAATCCTCTGGGTTTTCACATCCAGGAACATGAGTCCAGAGTCCGCTAACTGCTGCGTGTTGGATCTCCGAAACCCGGTTGGCAACAAAGGTTTTCCATTGGAAAGGAGTTGCTGAAACCAATGGAGAACAATGGTGGACTTTGACCAAAAGAACGTTTGAGCTTCGAGGTTGACGGCAGTTTGTGCCTTTTGGAACAAATGTGCAAGTAGAAGCGCCGAAAAGAGTAACAAGCGCGGTAAACAAACTCGTTTATGCTTCCGAGAGTCCGCCAAGGAAGCGAGTTTTGATTTTGCAGAAAGAAGATTTACGCTAACCGTTCCTTTGTCTACTACGACGCGGATGTAGAAGCAAGCACCGTATGCCTTTAACGATGCATCGCAGGATCTATGTATTTGGAGCGATGCCGGTTTTATGACTGGTAAAACCCATTGCGGAACCGATAGGTTACGAAAAGCGAGAAGATTTTCCCAAAATTCGTGCCACCGCTTTTGCAATTCGTCGTCCAGAGGTTCGTCCCACCGCTTCTGGCTTCTCCAGATGTCCTGGAGATATATTTTGGCTTGAACTATTAAAAAGCAGACAAGCCCTAAAGGGTCGGTAGTTGTATTCCACTTCAGCTCAAGCGTTTTGATTGGAGTGGAGTTATAGTTGTCCAATAGTTGTGCAAATAGTAAAAATTGCCGATACATATTTTCAATGTCGGACACAAGAGCGTACCGACACATTCGGAACCGCAAGCTAATTGAAACCAGGTCACTTTGAACGACAGGGTCGACAAGCAGTCCGTCGTTGAGAGACACTCCTGTACTCGTAGCGCACGTACATCAAATACTACCCGAAGTTTGGTAGTCAAACTATCGGGCCTCACGACGCAATGATGAGGCAAATAACACGAAATTGCGTTGGCCTTCACAGTCGGTAGTGTCCTACATGTGGCCCAGCCAGTGGTATTCCTCGATGAAATTCGCATACGCCAGCTTCAACTGCGGATTTACGTTCAGACGTCGCTCTATAGCTACGAAACGACGGGGGCAATATCCTTGGAGTCTCTGAGTGTTGAGAAGACTGCTGCTTTTTTCGGAAGATGGACAACGAATCGCCCTGTTTTTTCACGAGTTGTAGTTACGGAAACGTGAGCCTCACAAAGGATTTCTTCGACGGAGAGAGTACTGCTAGATTGGTACGATTCTAGCTCCCTGAAGTATTTCAACTGATCTTCGAGTGAGATAGTGCAGCAGACGTGGACGAAGCTGATTGACGGCGACGATGATGAGCCTACTCTTCCGGATACGACTCATCCCAGCACAGTTTTCTGCAGTACAGGTAGATTGGTTCCAAGACGAACTAGACCTTCTTCCACGAGCTCATAACACACTTCCATCCCTACAATCATATCGATAGGACCAGGCTGATTGAAGCCAGGATCTGCCAGAGCAAGGTTTGGCCGGTATGTTTCACTCCTGGGAGCTCAACGCATTGACTGAGAGCTCGTGCGTAATTCCTGGCAGCACATGAAATGAGAAATCTGCGATAGAGCTCGAACAATGGGATGCGATTTTTGCATCGACAGTGTAGCAAGAAACGACAGTAGCGACGCCTCCTGTCTCCTGACAAGTTTTGATACGGCCAAGTTTATGTTTCTGCGACAGCTCCTCTGTCATCAAATTGATCTGTGAAGCAGGATCCAGCAAAGCACATGCCCGTAGCAGTCAGCAATCTTCTC
The DNA here is from genome assembly GCA_024533555.2 of Aedes koreicus. NCBI lineage: Eukaryota > Metazoa > Arthropoda > Insecta > Diptera > Culicidae > Aedes > Aedes koreicus. The sequence goes on from JAHHFK020002789.1 coordinate 119,969, forward strand.
CACCGCAGTTTGCAGCACGACATTAGCGGACAGGGGTGCTGAGTTTGGTGGCGAAATAGGTTGATCAAAGGAGGCTTGTGGCTTAACAGTAGTACTACGAACGGATGGCGGATGAGTTGGGGGTGGAGCAGGTTGTGTTGGAGTCCGCCACAGTTTCTCAAAAAAAAAAAAAAAAACATTACTGGTGAAAATGAGAAGTTGAATTGATTTCCATCACATGTGGTCTTTAGGGAGTGTAAAAACAGAGTTTCCACATTGCTAGAACCATTCTGTGCCATAGGCGGTATTTGAGCACGATCAAGCGCATGCATTTTTGCCAGTCAAGGTGGCGGACCCGTTCCTGCCTTGACCTACCCCGCATGGGGATGTGTGGCAAAAGTGTGTGCGTTTGCTTCAAAATACTGCTTAACAAAAGCCTTACGCTCAATTTACAACTACTTCTATTCAATTTCATAACCTTCCGAGCTCTGTTGGACCTATCGATACTTTCTCTTCACATGTTTGGTTCTAGCAAAAATTGCTGTTCACTACTGGGACCCCATGGTGTTGGGAAGATATTTCCAATTTCAAAACAAATATCGATGGTTATACAATATTTCATGATACTGTTTAATATAAGAAAAATGCGTTGTCATGGTAACCACACCTTTCAACTCATTATTTGCAGCTTAATTTTGCATTTTGTTTTTGTCAATATTTATATTTCGACATGGAGTTTTCATAAGGGCCAATGTCGCAAACGTAAATAATGGCTTCTTCTACAAATTTCCCCGGAATGCTAACTTAATCATAGTGAATTACCACGATGATTGTACAGAAGAGGAGTTCCTCTTTACAATAGAAGTGGTAGTTTACTTGAGCGAGTTTGCAGTTTCAAGAAATTTACGAAAGAAGCCATTGTTTACCTTTGCGACATTGGCCCTTATGAAAACTCCATGTCGATTTATTTTATGTTACTCTAATTCAACCGATTATTATTTCAATTATTATTAAACATTTATATTTTCAATTCCGTTTTTAATTTCAACCGCCTTTTTTTTGCTAGCAGCTGCTTATCATCGCCAGACAATGCACAGTGGGCGAAAATGGACCCAAAATCCCATTAATTTAGACGGCGCAGGGTAAGAGTTCTTAAAAATAGCTTATCTTATTGGAAAATATGCGAAAAATCGAATGGTAGTGGTTTCGTTTAGGGTTAACCACAGTTAGTGTCGCATTTTGCCCGTTTCTCCCCTCCTTTTATGTAAACTAGAATTAATATCCAAAAATGTAACTACAGGGTAGGCCCAAGTAAGTGACGCATGAAACAAAGACTGTATCTCCCACGAGTAGACAAATAATTTATATGTCTCTTTGTTATTTTGTTCGCCTTAAGCTTTAATTACTGCCCTTAGTCTCTTCGGAAAGGCATTAGAAGCGGCACACACCTGTTTTGCGGGGATTTCATCTCTTATCTTCTGTATGGTAGCTTTCAATGTTTCGATACCTATTGGTTTGAGATCTCAAAAGTGAGCTTCCATGATTCTCCAAATAGAAAAATCCAGAGGATTTGCATCTGCAAAAAGCTGGGGGTAATATTCTTGAGGAATGATGGGGGGGCATTTTTGGGGGATCCTGGGTGGGTTTTTTTTTGTTTGGGGGGGGGCGTAATCCCGTTTTTCAAACACTTTGTGGTGGGTAAAAATCATTGAAGAAGTTTGTTTTTATTCCTTTTCTGGGAATTGTTTTTCGTAGTATGGTGGGGGGTTTATTATTGAAAAAGCGTGGAGGGGGACGTTTGGAAGAAATCGCTCCCCATACCGTGACGGAAGTAGTATTTTTGTGGGGGTGGAGTGTGGGGGTGGGAGAAGGGTGAGTTTATATGGACTGCCTGGGCGGTTCTTTGGTGGGGGGTTTTGGGTTTTTTCTAAAAAAACGCACAGTGATTCCATTCCATACAAAAGGCGGAAAAAAGTCTAAAAATGGACTTTACATAGCTAAGTTATGTGTTTCCAATCAATTTTGGGCCGTTTATTTCAAATTTGCTATCTAAGTTAACGTATTGGGTCACACTTCTGAGATATGGCCACTTTATGGTTCCCTGGAATATCCGGAACATCCGATAAAATGGTAAATTCATTAGTCTCGTCCTAAAGCAACATGATTTTTTTTCAAAACCATTTGTTTGTAAAATGTAAAAATTAAGGCGATTTGGAGAACAATTTATGGCTCTGGGTGGCCATTGTAGGGTCTTCCGGAAGTTCCGGAACATCCGTAACATTTGATAATTCAGCAATTCCATACCAAAAAGATGAAGTGGATTTTAGAATTTCGCAATATTTGGTAGGTTTGTTCCTTTTCGGAAAATTTATGTCTTAAATTTTTCATTTTGTCATTAGGGTGACCCATTTTGAGATAGGGTGGTCCTAAAAACGAGAAAAAAATTATAACTTTTCAACTGCTTTTGGGACCGATTCTCAATTTTTAATGATAAAAGAATATGAAAAATAATGGGTTAAAGTTTTAAGAAAAAGTAAGAATTTTAAAGGATGAAATCTTATGATTTAAATCTATTTTTGAAATTTGTAGTTTTTATTATTTTGGTGGCAACTAAAATTTTTAAAGTATTCTATTATCAAAACTCAAAGTCCGGCAAATTAGCTTAAAGTCTGCATTTTCACTTTTTGACTGTTCATTCTTCCGACAGGAAATCACCTAATCCTGCTAGGCTGGATTAGAGACAGGCTTCTGCCGGAAATTTTTGTTTCAGCAAAACAAAAACTTGTCATTGGACTATGTACAATTTATGCTCTAAGAAGATGGAGTTTGAAGTTTTTTAACAACCAAAATACAGGAAAAACGAGATGAAAATGCTGGGAGGGGAATTGACTTATAGTTTTCCTCTATGTTACGTGACATAGTTTATGACTCTAAATGTGTTGCACGTTGTATCGAGGCTTATGTTATTTTGTTTCCTTTATTAGCTTTTTATTCAGCAAAAAATATTTGATAAGTTCTTTTTTCACTCCATGATGACTTTGCTAAAACTTTTCATATCATCCGCTATATGTCAAGCATAATAAATGAAGCATAAGACTAGCTGAAAAGCTTATGATAAACAGAGTAACTTGTTTAAGTTTCTTCACATAACATGTAAATTTATTTGTAAATAAAAACCTATATGTATGATCCTACCTTGAGATCTGACCCTTTTACACTTCCCTGGGAGTGGGAGTAATACGAATACGAACCCGGATGTGGTCATTGTCGTCCTGGAAACTTGATATCATCACCATTGCACTTATTTTTGAGTTTTCATGTTATTCGATGTGTCACATGATGGGTTTTGATCCGAATCCGAATCCGACCACTTTCCTGAGAGTAGCCGGAACATCAACTCGGATGAAGCCAATGTGGTTGTAGACTTTTAATATCATCACCATTGGACTTTTTTTTTTTGAATTCTCATGTAATTTGAGCTGTCGCATAACGGGGTTTGATCTAAGTCAGAAACTGGCCACTTCCCCGGGGGTATCACCGGAACCAGTTCACCGATTCCAATACATTAAAAAACGACATATAGAGCTCAGTACCTTCCATTTTGCGGATGTTTCATTCGAATCGGTTCAATTGTTGCTTGGGAAACTGACTTAGAAATTTCGTTACACACATACACTAAACACACACATTCACACACAGCTATGTGTTCAGTTCATTGAGCTGAGTTCGTTGTATATAACACTCGACCTTCCAGGCCTTGGATCAAAAGTCAATTTTCTAGGATATATATATAAATACACTACATTGAAAGAAAGATAAATCCATGTTAATCTAGTTCAAGATTTATAAATTTACCAAATTTACGAGTTTCCCATACATTCCAGGACTCTGGCCTCTCGTAATCATATTTGCGCAAATTTGCGCAAGATAAAATCCAAATTTTCGGAAAGCTGGTAAAAAAATCTTCAAAATAAGCCTATTGTGGAGTATGTGCGCGTGTGTGCTCATATTTGAAAACTTAGTCGAAGTTTTTTTCCGATCCTCCATACATTTTACATGGGAGTAAAAAATCACGGTCATGTAAAACCTTTACTTTGCAAAATTGTGAAGAGCGCAATTTCCATCCAATCTACATGAAATTTTGGAAAAAGAAATTTCAAATAGTTTACAAAAATACAAAAATATATTGTATGTATGTATGTATGTAGGAAGCCACCATCCTAGCGTGGGCTACAACTTACAACTGTTGGAGTGGAATTTAACAATCATAAATGAAAGACACATCCCCTCCTAGACTCCGGTTGGCTGTCCACTCCATTGTCCAATTGCAACTTCAATGATGCCCTGATGCACCCTCCCACCCCAGTATTGAAATGTGTTAAGTCAATGAATTATATTTAGGTTCATGTAATATATGTCAAATATAGAATATAATAAGGAAATATCTTTAAATAGAGTTTATGTTATTTGATACGGTAAAATGGGTAGCCTGGATTGGATAATGTATTCGAATTGTACACCTCGCATGTCCAATTTTCCAACATTGTGATTTCCTTCTGCTGGTTCTATGGAGCAATAACATGTGCCAGGACCTTTTCACAAAATAATATCAGACGTACTCTGTGTTAACAGTTAATGTCAAAGTGCTGGTCAATAGATGTTAAAATTGTTAAAATTAATAACTTCAACTGTCGAGCCTGTGAAGAGAAATTATAAACCAACTAGCGTCCGCCTAAATGGACCTTAGATAATAAGTACGTATGTCTGCCGCCGATTCCGTTGCAGCTTCTTGTATTCAAGGCACTAGATACTTCCTTATCATAAAAGGAAGAAGAAAGGATAAAAATAATCATGGTACATATAAAACATAATAATTAATAGAGTATATATAACCTTTGAAGTAAAACTAATAAAATTATGTTTATGATAATATATATATCATGAAAATACAAGTAAATATAATATAATAATATAATAATGGTAAATAAAAATAATATAATAATGATAAAATATAATCAATACACAACGGCATATAAAATATTATACATAATATAGTGAAGGGATATTATAAAATAAACTGATAATAACATTTATATTTTAAATTACATGTCTACAGATTGTTGTCCTGCTTCAATTGTAGAAAAATTTGCGTATCTAAAATTAACTTTTTACACAATGTGTAAATGGCCATTGAAAAAATTTGCATTTAAAATTGTTTTTCAGAATTTGGTAATTGACCTGAAACAATATATCATATCAAGAATAGTATATCTTTAATTTTCCTGCTCCGATTCCTTGCATCGCAATTATCATTTGTAGTGGATCTAGTAGGTACTACAGTGATATAAAGAATAAAATTAATTTAAATGTAATAATATACTTTTATCCCATAACATAAAATAATAGAATGACGTAACAAAATAATATTATGAGAACGACAGTTAGCGATAATAGAATGTATATCTGTAACATAGCTGGTCATCCTCTTGTCCTCTTCACCTGTTTCTGCTACTGTAATATTAACCATTAATATCTAGAAAGATTAATATTTGTACCCACAATAATAATAATAATAAGAGAATATAATTAATTAATGTTTCGAACATATCTGACATCCATTGGTCCAAAGGCATCTAATGTAAACGTTATGCTGGAATAATGAAAAACAAATTGAGCCATTAACGCTTGTAATGTTGCTCCATGCTCATAAGATGAGTGGTTTTGGAATAAAAAGATGATCCCAAAGCGTGCTGAAATTATTGATTGAATGTAGATGTTCGCACCCCCTCATTTCGCTATTGTCAATTTGACAACATTGCCCAGGCTACGCCAACCAGCGTCTCCATGTTTCAGCTGGCAGTCTTTTGTGATCATATGACTCGTGGAGGCGTGAGGTAGGAACTTGTGAGGACGAGAGGTCGGTCGCACCCTCCTTCGAAGTTGTCAACTCACCATTTGAAGCCCTACAAAAATACAAAAATATATTTATTGTAAAATGAGGTAGTTGTTTTTTTGTTTTTTTCCCGCCTTGAATTGCGTGGGCCCGGGACGAAGTAATTCGCGACAACGAATACCCCTGTTCTTCTTGTTGGCTTCCGAAAGTCCATGAATTTTTCTTTTCTTGTACGGCACCAATCTCAAATCCTCTTTGAGAACTGATCGGATAGTTTTCCTGGAGACGTCCATATCCTTAGCCAGTTTATACGAAGAACGACAAGGATTTCGGCGAATTCGCTCATGCACCGCCTTTACAAGCCGTCTGGTACGTACACTGCGAGGACGACCTGATTTTTTCATTGGATCGATGGTCCCCCCTCGTCCTCCATCTTTTCAACGTCTGGTCGATTAATGTGCGGCATATTCCTTCCTTCCGGGTCTCGGTCAGTATCTTGTTGGGACGCTTTCCCGCAAAATGCAACTGCAAAATCCGTTGTCTTTTGAAATCCATATTTTTCTTAGGCATCTCCTGTCGACGGAATCTAGCGAACACTAGTTTGTTTACATATTAATCAGCCCCATGCTGGCAACCAGATGGCTTTTACGAGGGCTAGAAAAATTCCACACTGCAACAAAATACTGCGTCAC
>JAHHFK020002790.1:0-45865 GCA_024533555.2 Aedes koreicus
TTGTTTTAGTTTTTTTACAGCCGCTGCATTTTTCACAAAACGCTGACTAGATCGAAAAGCGGAGGTTCCGAGATTCCGAATAGTATTTCGATTGCTTGGAAATAAAAAGTAATGAAGTCTTCAAAGTAAACAATCTGTTTATTTATAGATTGATCATGATAAGCAATTGCAAATAGCTCATACAGATAAATTTTGGAGAAGCCTCTTCACTCAGTAGCATAAAAAACCGAACATAATTTTGCTTACAAGAAACGCCATGTTCAACCTTCTGTAACTTTGTAAATTATCAATATTTTTGTCGGAATTTGACAACATCATGACCAATGTATAGACCTTATGTGACCAAAATTTCATGTTGGTAAAACATTTAAATTTGAAGTTTTCATAACATATGCGAAAAAAGTCGTTTTTGGTCACACCATTTTCAAAAATCCGTATTTCTGTGAAAAATGTAAGTAGCATATTAAAAATGTCTTCAAAGTCTAAAAAATTATAAGAAAGAATGTGCCCAAAATTTGAACTGTTTCCATCAAGCGGTTTGGACTACAGCTGGCGTCAAAGTTGACACACCAACATGAGTATTTCCCTTTTCCACCCGATATTGACCATGGTGAAATAAAGGGCGAACACGAAATTATTGCGACACCGAAAATGTCATGCCAATTTTCTTATAATGTTTAGAATCAAACCAAAATTTTAGGGTAGTTTTATACATATATTTACTTCAAAAATCAAAAAGAAAAGTTAATCGATGGAGCCTTGAGTGTAAAATTGAACGAATTTTCGCTTGATGCCCTCCATCAAAGTCTTTACAGTGTCATCCGGTACCAGTTTCTCAGTTTTTTTTTTCCATTTTCTTAACATGTCCTTCTCGTCTTTGACTGTCTTCTTGCTCTTTTGAAGTTCCCGCTTCATCATTGCCCAGTACTGCTCCACCGGGCGCAGCTCTGGACAGATTGGCGGATTCATGTCATTTGGAACAAAATGGACAGAATTGGCCTCATGACACTTTTAGAATAGTGGCATGATGCCAAATCTGGCCAAAATAGCGGAGCTTTGTCGTGCTGCTGCAAGAACGGCAAAAGGCGCTTCTCGAGGCACTCAGATTTGTAGATCTCGCCATTTACTGTGCCCTTTGTCACGAAAGGCTCACTCCTCAGTCCGCAAGAGCAGATGGCCTGCCAAATGAGATATTTGGAGGCGAACTTCGACATTTTCTTCTTCTTAAATTTGTCGTCCACATAGAACTTGCTCTTGCCGGTGAAAAACTCCAACCCCGGAATTTGCTTAAAATCGGCTTTTATATACGTTTCGTCATCCATCACACAGCAGCCATATTTTGTCACCATCTTTTCGTAGAGCTTCCGTGCCCGAGTTTTAGCCGTCGATTGTTGCCGCTCATCGCGGTTTGGGAAGTTCTGTACCTTGTATGTATGTAGTCCAGCTCTCTTCTTTGCATTCTGGATGTAGCTCTGCGACATGCCGATCTTTTTAGCCAAATCACGGCTTGAGACGTTGGGATTTGCTTTAATCATCCGCTTCACCTTTCCCTCCGTCTTTTTGTTCTCCGGTCCCGGTTTTCTTCCAGCTCCTTTACCGTGGTCCAACGTCAACCGCTCCTGGAACCGCTTCAACACTCTGGAGACGGTTGAATGGTGAATGTTCAACATTTTTCCCAACTGCCGGTGCGACAGGTCAGGAAATTCCAGGTGTTTGGAAAGAATCTGTTCTCTCGACTCGCGTTGGTACACCTCCATTTTCGTTGAATCGAAAAACACGACTTCGAGTTTGACAGCATGTGAACAATACACATCAATGAGAAAGTGTGCAAAATTTGGTTGATTTTTACCCAATGGTAAAAAAGTTATGCCCTGTTGAATGTGTCGCAATAATTTCGTGTTCGCCATTTATCGGTGCAAAAAAAAAGCCGAGGTAGCATTAAGTTCAAGGTGTGGGCATTTAGCCTACACCCAAAAGTTGAAAAGGTGGTAAAAAATGCAATTGCCGTTTTTGCAACCATATCTTGAGAAATCCACATGGTTTAGGGAAGGCAATTGTGCCCATCTTGATCCACAAAGCATTTTATGGTCCAAACGAAGCCACGCAAATGTATGCAACCGGTTGGCAGACACAAATGGATCGAAACAAATGTCGCCGTCCCGTTTAGTGCCTCGACAGTCTAAGCAACCGATGGGTCTTTGTTCAATCATCACTAACATTTCAATATGGGTGAGTTGATACCCCCGAATTGCCGCAACGTTGTTGCCCACTGTTGGAATCAAGTCAAGTGGAGTCAAGTGTTCTATTTATGTTTTCACTGATCATCGATAAGGCGTTTTAAACGAAGCCATGCAAATGTGAAAAATATATCCATTTCCTTCACAGATGTACCACTGAGTGCCTCGCCAAGCGAACCAACAGAAGAGTTTCTATTCCATTTCTCTCAACTTGATATCGTGGTCATATAGTTAATATCATGGGTCATCACGCCGACGGCCATGGTTCGAAACTCGGTTCTGTATGATAGACTTTTTATTTTTGTGAGCACATCAACTAATACCACTGCACAACCTCACGCACACATTTTATTTTTCAAAGCAAATTGCTGTGTTGCATTTTTGCCCACAGCCAATGTTGCATTTTTTCTCCAAGTTACGATCCACAGCGAGAAATGAAACAAAATCATGCGAAATTGCATTACAATCTTGCTATTTATTTTTGGTGTAGAAGAGGAGGTGCAAAAACATAGCCAATATGTGTTTATTTATTCCCTGAGAGCTTCAAAAATATCCGACTTAAAAAGAATTTTTGGTGATCATTTTTGTTTGTTGCATTTTTTTCGTATACAATCTTTAAACAATTTTTTTAGGCAACACTCTGCCAATAATCAAAATTTAAAAATGTCCGCCATTTGCATATGAACAAGAAATAAAACCTTATTTTTCTAATGATTCTTATGATTTGTACGGTTTTAAATAATATTCAGAATTTAGAAAAAAAGCATCGGAACACAATTAACTGAAAATTGAGCAACATTATCATATTGTAACTTTGGATGAATAATTTAAATTATTTAAATTTAATTCAATAGATTTTCACGTTTTTATCTTTGTAAGCAAAATAATGTATATGAATTGAATTGGAGTTTCATTATAATTAGCTAATTGTTATTCTTTTTAATTAAAATGCTTGAATCCGTTAAGTCGGTTTGACGCTTCAAATTCCAAAGCGAGACCAAAATATTATTCCGTTCTTGCAAGGTACGCAGTTTTGTATAGCAAAACTATGCTTATACCATTCTTTTTTAAAATATCAATCCAATAGTTATTATCGAAGGAGCCACTAGCAACAAATTTTCGTCAAAACTGTCCATTTTTCAATGCTTTTGCAAATGCAAACAATATGCAAAACCTGAGACGCAAAACTAGCTTGTCATTGAGTGTGGAGAAATGTGGAGAAACGTCAAATGGAAAATGTCCCGAGCCAAATCCCGTGATGCTTTTTCCCGAACTGTAAACCAGCCTTAAGGCCCGCCTTTCGAGGTAACGAAACGGAGGGAAGTGAAGTTCGCAAGTCAGTCGAGCGAAACTCACCCGACAGTTGCCAAAACTATTGCAGAAACCACCATCACGTTAAAAACCACGGTGCACAGTGATTCCAAGGCGGAAAAAAGTCGAAAAATTAACTTGCACATTTTACAATAAATATATTTTTGTAATTTTGTACACTATTTGACATTTCTTTTTTCAAAATTTTATTAAGATTGGGTGAAAATTGCGCTCTCTACAACTTTTCAAAGTATGGGTCCTACATGGTTTTGGTTTTTTACTCCCATATAAAATGTATGGAGAATCGAAAAAAAAAAACTTCAACTATGTTTTCAAAAGTGAGCACACATGCGCACATACACCACAATATGCTTATTTTAAATATCTTTTTGCCAGCTTTCCGAAAATGTGGGTATCCCGCCATCGCTACAAAATCCAGGACAGGTACGTGGAAACTTTTTTATCATGGCCATGAATAGTTTCCCATTTTAAGCTAGTACAGAATCTCGCCAACTCGAATGCATTAGTTTGTGAAATAAAGAATTGAATTAGAAGATCTGAGAGCCAATTGATTTCTTTTACAGCAATTCCGTGGGAACCAACTGTTCTCTCTTATGTATCCGTTATTTTCGTAGGTAAATTGCCCTTTCAGACTTTTAATTCTCTTAGAGCGATTGCGTTTCAGTCGAGCGAGCTTAAGTGAGCGCAAGGGTAACGAGGGGCAAGGAAATATAGTTTGGACTTTCGTAAGATTTAGCAAGTGATTTTAAGCATTCAGCCAGCAACCGTTCGAGGATTTCCCTTGAGGAATTGTCCCGAACAAGTAGGGCAAATCAACAGACTGGTGGTCTCTCGTTTGGAGAGTGGCGCTAAAGCCACCAAAGTTTAAAAAAAACCTCAAACGAATTGGCGAACGGTTCCAATATACATCCTCAAAATTATGCAAAATTAATTAAATTTGTTTTTACTACATCAATATGATGGCGACTTAATCGCGACGCTTTCAAATTTTCAAACTTTTATTTTACAAAGCACCGATAAACCGGACGTCACATGCAAAATTGCCATCTGCATGCTAAAATACATGGTAAAGGGCGATACGGTCAAAATTTGGTCAATATCAACTTGACGTATTTCTTTCAATTTTGCATTTAAAAAACCTGAACACCCCTCATTTTGAAGGTGTGTGTGTGTAGAATGTTGCTCCTATTTTGATTTTGGAATTCACTCTTCAGTTGTCAAAATGCCGTCCAAGCAAGAAGAGCAGCGTATCAAAATTTTGCTCGCGCATCGCGAAAATCCGAGCTACTCGCACGCAAAGTTGGCAAAATCGCTAAAAGTTGCCAAATCAACCGTTACAAATGTAATTAAAGTGTTTGGGGAACGTTTGTCCACAGCCAGGAAGTCTGGATCGGGGGGAAATCGAAAACCGGAAGCCGCTGAGACGACAGAGAGAGTTGCCGGTAGTTTCAAGCGAAACCCTAACCTATCTCTCCGAGATGCCGCAAATAAGCTGGGTGTATCGTCTACAACCGTGCATCGAGCCAAAAAACGAGCCGGACTATCGACTTACAAGAAGGTAGTGACTCCAAATCGCGATGATAAACAAAATACGACGGCCAAAGCGCGATCCCGGAGGCTGTACACGACGATGCTGACGAAGTTTGACTGCGTGGTAATGGACGACGAAACCTACGTCAAAGCCGACTACAAGCAGCTTCCGGGACAGGAGTTTTATACGGCAAAAGGAAGGGGAAAGGTAGCAGATATTTTCAAGCACACGAAACTGTCAAAGTTCGCAAAGAAATATCTGGTTTGGCAAGCCATCTGTACCTGTGGCTTGAAAAGCAGCATTTTCATAGCTTCCGGGACTGTCAACCAAGAAATTTACGTGAAAGAGTGTTTGAATAAACGTCTGCTGCCTTTCCTGAAGAAACACGGTTGTTCCGTACTGTTTTGGCCGGATTTGGCATCTTGCCATTACGGTAAAAAGGCCATGGAGTGGTACGCCGCCAACAACGTGCAGGTGGTTCCCAAGGACAAGAACCCTCCCAACACGCCAGAGCTCCGCCCAATTGAGAAATACTGGGCTATTGTCAAGCGGAACCTAAAGAAGACCAAAAAAACTGCTAAGGACGAGCAGCAGTTCAAGGCAAACTGGCTTTCTGCGGCGAAGAAGGTGGACAAGGTGGCTGTACAAAATCTGATGGCAGGGGTCAAGCGTAAGGCCCGGCAATTCGGATTTGGAAAAGCGGAAGCCTAACTGAATATTTTTCCTGAATTTTATACTAATTGAACTTGAAAAAGAAATTTAATTTGATTTTTTAAATAAACGATTTCACCGATTTACACGCGTTTTCCCTTGACCAAATTTTGACCGTATCACCCTTTATTACAGGATTAACCTATTTGGTAAACAAAATCCGATGCACTGTCGATACTTTCATTTTTTTTAAATGTTGTCTAAAATATATCCGAAAATGTTTTCTGTAGAACAAATCAATGAAGTACTGCAAGTATTATAAAAGAATGAGCTAATAAAACTTACAGTCACACTTAGAAAATTGTACAGTATTCGGTAATTTTTTACCGAGCTTCCAACAGCTGAACGTTCGGTAATCCGATTTACCGGGTTTCGGTGAAATTTTACAGATTTACGGTAAAAAAATTACCGGAACTTGTCAAATTTCACCGAAATCCGTTAAATCCGATCTTGAATGTCATCATAGCACACATAAAAAAAAATTTAAAACCACCTTTAGTGTTGGCCACGTTTGTCTTAAAACGGGTTTTATGGCTTTTTTTTATTACATTTTTGTAGAATGTCAAATTTCAAACTCGGTTCAAATGCGTAAGTTAGGAAAACAACTTCAAGTGCACCTTAAAAACGAAATTGTTACTTTGATATGCACGAAACTCCGATTTGCATTAAAGCATAAGAAATCAAACAAAATCAAGTGAAGCTGAAGGGAACTTTAGCAAGTACTGTCGTCCTTCGTGCCATTTAACTTTTCAATGCGAAACATTTCTATATCAGACTAGGAATCGAAGCCAGTCCAGTAAGCTTGGCTATGAAACTACGCCAATTAACAATTAAGCTAAGGAATGTATATGTGATGCATCTACTGGAGACTTTTTCCAGGTGAAATATGTTTGGCTTCAAAAGTTATGAGCCAAAAGCAAATATTTATCTTCAAATAAATGCATAGTAAAAATTACGAAAATGAGTTGTGATATTAGTTAGGATAGTAATAAACTCTTGCCTAGTCGGTAGTTCTGATACTGATTCCCAAAATCAATCGCCACACATTTGAGCACGCAGTCCATCCGAAAAGAACACAACAAAGACACACACACGAGACGCAAATGCAACAAAAAAACAGTTTCGGATGCGGTGAGAGATGATATTTGATCCGGTTCTCAAGGCCGACGAGCAAGCAAATCAGTGTACCACGGAATGCATCACTTCGGCAATCATGATGGCATGACCCGCGCACCGGTGGCTTACCCGGCTAAAACAACAACAACGGACAAATGACTCGTCTAGAGGGATAAACATTTTTATAATCACGAACTTTCATTAAATCAACTACGGAGCTTGATAATTTTATCATCATCGATTCGAACTTCACACCGCACCAATTCCAGAGCAAATCACACCGCATCGCCGGAGATCCTCTCATCAACCTCCAATTTTCGGTTACACGATGCACCGGATGACGGTGACGTGCTGTTGTTGCTGTTGGTGTTGGATTATCATTGCGGAGCATCTGCGAAACAAGAGTACCGAACTGAGCGTGCGGTTGGCGAATTTTATGCAAAGCATGATGCAGGAGGAAGACTCACGGTGAGGCGCCAAATCCTTTCTCGACTCTCCCCCTTCTCGCGCCCTTGTCGTCATCGTCGTTGTTGCCGCTGCCCGAAGCCAACGAACGGATGTGGTGAGCAGCCCGCCAAGACCTTCTGGCTGGCTTGAAACTGCAAGGACCCGGCCAGCCTCAGTGTGTCGTTCTCACATCAGCGCAGATCGCGAACGGCGATGTTGGCGATTTTTGCGATATCTTCCACCGCACGTAGACGAAATGACGATGACGAAAACGATAAGGGTCGCCGACTCTCCCAGAGCAGATGTTTGTGGCGACGGACGCACCATGTGAAAAATGAGACCAGATAACTCAGCGGGAATAGGGAAGCCTTAGTAGTCGGACCCACAATGTTTTCCGCCTAGGCGCTCGATGCGTGGCAGTGCGAGAGACTACGTTAATTAATATATTAACGAGCTCATTTGTATCGTTGGAATCCACTGTGAAGATAAGTTCTGACACCAATTAGAATCCGCATTCGAACGTGTCATTCCCGTATGTGGGTCATCGAAGTACTTTGGACGAAACAAATTTCGTGATGCACTTCTACTCTCGCCCCCTAATCACCCGGAGGGCAGCATTAAGACCCTCACGGCATCCCACGGGCGGACGGATGAGCGATGAATTAAATTAAGGTAATGGAATATAATATTCATTACGGTGCATACGCGCCGCGGTCGGCGACGGTTGGTAACTCAATACCCTCAGCCATAATGCAAAAATGTTTATGTGTGAAAGTGCATCCACAACACGTTTGCGCCTCAAACGTTCTACTTCGCCGGTTCCCGCAACGCCTGATGTTGATGGCGATTAGCGATGGCGATGGCTCTCGTGGAGGCGATGGCGATAGTGATGATGATGATGATGATGATGATGATGAAGATGATTATGATGATGCCATGCCATGCGAAGAAATGGCCCTCGTTGTTTGATTCGTTCGCGTTTCTTGAGGTCTCGACTAAATGATTCTTAGCTGGCAGTAGCGGAGCAAGGGGGTTTTCTGATTAGTCGTCCAACAAACCGTCATTGTAAGTATCTGCTAAAAATTTAAATCATACCAATTCGCTGCTCTATGCTATTTTTGTACGTTAAGTTCTACCAGTTATTTCCGTTGTTGACTTAATGTACGACTTTTAAGTTATACAGTAGCTGTCCAATGAACAACCACCAGTATACTTTGTGAGTGGCCCCAACAGTATCTCTAATGTTGATTTAACCCTTTCAGGCCTAATTTCCAAGCGTTATTATACAAGCAATTAGGTGTTTTCTGATTAATTTGGTACTCAATAGCATAGAAAAACTAAAAAAAAGAGTAGGATATATTTGTTTGAGATGTGCTAGGTCGTCCAAACATGTCCTGGAGTTCAGAACTTAAGATCTACAGTTGTAACAGTAGCTTTATCGGCTATAAAAAGATACGATTTGTATTCAAACATATTCAATGAATGTCCTGGAAGATCAAAGGCTAAAGGCTGTATTCTATGAAATTTGGACACACAAAATAGGTCACCAAAAATTTTCCTTGAGCCCGATTCTTTTCAAACTTTCTGGAAATAAAGTACTACTAAATGGTTAAGTTTTGACATCATCGGTTTATTGAACCTCTTCTCCCAACCCAAATGCCCGCACCTTTGCCTTGACCCCTTTCATCAAATTTTGGGCAATGATAGGACCGACTTGCTTACTTACTTTTAACCACACTTTCTTTAGTTCAAGTTCATTTTCTATCAGTTTTGGAGTTTTAACGAGCTTTGCCTTCATGATTGCCCAAAATTTTTCAATTGGGCGAAGTTCCGGAGTGTTTGGAGGGTTGACGTCTTTTGGTACAAAAACTACATTATTATCTTTGTACCAGTCTAAGACGGGCCGGGCATAGTGGCAAGATGCCAAATCCAGCCAAAACAGTGTCGGGCCATCGTGAGATCTCAAGAAGGGCAGAAGTCGTTTTTGGAGGCATTCGTCCTTGTAGATTTGTCCGTTGACGGTCCCAGAGGTGATGAAGGGCTGACTCATTTTGCCACATCCGCAGATCGCTTGCCAGACAAGGAATTTTTTGGCGAATTTCGACAGTTTCTTCTTCCGTACACTCTCCGGAACGGCCAACTTAGAGGTGGCGACGTAGTGTTCCTGTCCTGGCATTTGTTTGGTGTCGGCTTTAATGTAGGTCTCATCGTTCATCACAATGCAGAACGGTTTTGTGAGCCACTCCCTGTACAGTTTTCTTGCACGAGTTTTGGCCACCGAGTTCTGTTTATCGTTCCGGTTCGGTGGCTTCTGGACATTGTACACATGTAATCCAGAACGTTTCATTGTTTTCTGCACAAAACAAACTGAAACTTTTGCCTTTTTCGCATCATCCCTGATCGAAATGTTGGGATAACGCTTAAATTGGTTCAATACCACCCTGGCCTTCTCCGGATTTGATGTGCCACGTTCTTTGCCACTACCATTTTTCCGCTTGGTTGTCTTACGGTCCTTGAACGTTTTGATCACATGAGATACGGTTGAATGTGCGATTCCGAGCTGTTTTCCGATCCATCGATGAGAAACGTTTGGGTTTTTGGAAGTGAGTGTCCAAAATTTTTTGGCGCACTATTTCTTCATTCGAAGCCGTCACTGAAATCACTCGACCGATTTTCACGAAACTCATTACACAATTGACACAACACAATGAAATACATACAGTTAAAATTTCAATAAATTTTACCCACACGCTAAAAAGTTACGAACAATTGCGTGTGTCCAAATTTCATCGAATACAGTCTTTACTATGAGATAATGTTGAGATATTCTATGTCATTCGAAATGTCCTGGAGTGCAAAAGTTAAGATCTTCAGAAGCAACTGTACCTTTTTAGAGTTTACAAATTTACGATATGTATCCATCCATGTTCATCGGTTTTTCTTAATGGTCAACTATTTATAATTCATATCAATGACTAGGAATTATCGCTTATAGTCAGGGAAGAAGCCAAGGTAACGAGAGGAAGCGCGGAAGACCTGTGAAGCGACCATCAATGGGAAAAGACCACCTTATAGTGGCGCTGTGTTCATTGTAAATCCACCTACGGGAAAGATATGAAGACGAATACGCGGTGCAGTGCTTGTGACAAGTATATATGTAAACATTGTTCTATGATTTTCATTGATAAATAACGTTTGCATTTATAAAATGGACAAAAATTGCCGATTTTTCATGGGTTTACCTTCACCCGCACTGGCGAAAATACCCAAACAGCGTCAATCATAGTAACCCATGAGTCAGCAGACAAAATTTGACAGCTCTAGCAATCGAACTCTAACCGTGATGGCAAAAACAGTAATTCAACTCCGTTCAGAAGTGTGCGCGTTCAAAGAACGGCACTCCGCCGCGTCAAAAACGGACATCGTGCGGCACGTTGTGGACGCCGAAATACACCCGCTCCGGAATCTACAACAATCAGAGCATCGAAAGAAAGCCCAGTTCCAGACGGCCGACGACCCTGGGCGACAAGAAGCTCCAAAGGATGCTGAAGAGGAAGACCAAGGGAAAAGTGGCTACATCGCTGCGTGCGCTTGGCCGGGAGGTCGGTTCAACCAGCCAAACAGTGAAAAAGTACCTGGCGAACATGAATATACGTGTCAGGAAGCGGAAGTCACGTCCACTGGTTTCGGAGCTGCAGGTAATGACGCAGTCGCAGCGGCTGAATAAATGGTCAACTCGATTTTCCCGGCGAATCGCCACGTGGCGGTGTTGATGGACGACGAGACCTATCTCACCCTCGATGGCAACGACTGACAGGGCACTTCGTATTTTACTTCCCCCACGAAGGAAGTGAGCACCGAGGTGAAGTTCATATCACACACCAAGTTCCCCAAGAAGGTGCTACTGTGGCTGACAATCAGCGAGAAGGGGATGTCAAAGCCGCTCTTCCTTCGCTCCGGACTGACCGTAAACGGGGAAATTTATAGTACGAAATGCCTGCCGGAAGTTGCGTCGTTGTTCAAGAAATACCATAAAGGCAAAGACGCGGCTGGATCTGGCGTCGGCCCACTACTCGAAGCGATCGTTGGAGGAGATGGAAAGGCTGAATATCGATGTGGTACCCAAGTCGGCGAACCCGCCCAACGTCCCCCAGCTGCGTCCCATCGAAAATTTCTGGGCCAACCTGAAGCGTAAGATCTACTCCAACAATTTTGTCGCGAAAACTGAGGAGGAATTGATAAATAAAACGAAGAAAGAACTCAAAACATGCCTACACGCATGTTTTCGTCTGCCATGGCAAATGTTCCGGTTAACTACCGTTAGGCTGCTCGCAAGGGCGTAGAATGTTTTTGCAAGTAATCTTAAATAATTACCTTCCATGGGAAATTTATCAAAAGCAATTATCTGTCTTTGCTTTTTTTTATCACCATCCGAAAAAAAGTCAATTTTTTTAATGCAAACGTTATAGTAGAGCACTTAGCTCATAAGTTTATTAAGAATGAAGTCACTATATGTTATTCGCCTTTTCAAACATAAACAGAGTTATTTTCCGAATTTGAATTTCGCCGAGAAGACACAATGGTCAAAAATGGTTTCGGCGACTTGATTGTGACTCAATTGAGTCATAATGAAGGCTCCTCAACCGGTTCGTAACAAGTTTGCAACTAGGGTATGTACAGCAAGGTGACAACTTCCGAAATAAACAGTTGATATGATATAATATCCCATTCTAATGCTGTCTGCTTAACCACAAGAAGGCTCTATGAACGTTGATTTTGTCCCGTAAGAGGCCGTTATTATATCATGTGGACAGGTTTTCAACAGCTTGAGACGTTTCAGAAAATTCATTGAATAATTTTGAATATTTATTGTAGCTTTGTATAGCCCAAAAGGCTACTGGTATTACTGTAAAGGGTGTCCACGATGAAATTGCCACACTATGAAATTGCTCTAACTTTTTAACCGTTGGGTAGAATTTAATGAAAATTTGGGTGGATTTAGTTCATAGTGCATTATTTACATCCTGCGAGTTTTAAAGTCCTGTGATCAAAACTCGCGGAAATGGAGTCGAAAGAACAGCTCGTGCGTGATAAAATCTTGCGCATTCATCACGAGAACAAGGATCTCTCGCATCGTTCTATCGCTAAAACGTTGGGAATCGCGAATTCCACGGTGTCGCGAGTGATTAAGCGGTTCGAGGAACGGTTGACCACCGATCGGAAGCCCAGAAGTGAAGGAAAAAGTATTCCGTACAACACCAAAAATCACAACCGCGTAGTTGGGGCCTTCAACCGAAATCCGAACGCCTCCGTTCGGGATGTGGCCAAGAAGCTGCACCGAAGCCGAAGTTTTGTCCAGAAGGCCAAAACTAAGGCTGGGCTTCGAACGTTCAAGGTACAAAAGGCCCCTAATCGCGACGAGAAGCAGAACAAGTCCGCCAAAACCCGTGCCAGGAAGTTGTACCTCAACATGCTGACGAAAGTTGAATGCTGCATCATGGACGACGAAACATATGTGAAGGCCGACTTCAAACAGATCCCCGGCAACCTGTTTTTCACGGCCAAGGATAAGTTCAGCGTTCCGGAGCATGTCCGCACTCAGAAGATGTCCAAATTTGCGAAGAAATTCCTAGTTTGGCAAGCCATCTGCACGTGCGGGAAGCGGAGTGCACCTTTCGTGACCCAGGACACGATGAACGGACAGGTGTACATAAAAGAGTGCCTCCAGAAGCGGCTGCTTCCTCTTCTGAAGGCCCACAACGTCCCAACAATCTTCTGGCCGGATTTGGCCTCATGCCACTACTCCAAGGACGTGCTGAAGTGGTATGCGGACAATAAGGTCAATTTCGTGCCGAAAATGTTCAACCCTCCCAACACTCCGGAGCTCCGCCCCATCGAGAAGTACTGGGCGATTATGAAGCAGCACCTTCTTAAACGACCTAAGGTAGTGAAGACAGTCGAGGAACTGAAGAAAGTATGGGTTTACATGCAAAAAACGGTTGATTCACAGGTTGTGCAGAATCTTATGGCCGGGGTTAAGGCCAAGGTGCGGGCATTTTCGTATGGACTGTAAATAAAATACGAGTAAAATGGTAAAATGAAGTTTAATAGTTATTTCTCAATCCCTGAAAATTTGATGGCAATCGGATGAAAACTCGAATTTTGCGAATCAATTTTGTGTGTGGCAATTTCATCGTGGACACCCTTTATGTCTAAAGTTCTGAACTCAAGGTCAGTTATTAAAATTTTCACATCCCAAGATAATCTGATAATGACCTTAGAGATGATTCACTGAATGTGTTTGAGTGAACATCGTCACCTTTCGTAGGTTATAAAGCTACTGTTACAACTGTAGATCCTCACTTCTGAACTCAAGGACAGTTTTGGTGACCTAGAATATCCCAAGATAACTCATTATATCTGTTGTTTTTCCAAATGACTCACTTAATTTGATCAAATACATATTGTTATTTTGTTAAGTCAAGAGAGCTACAGTTACAGCTGTAGATTTTAAGTTTTGAACTCCAGGTTAGTTTGATTTACCTAGAACATGCGAAGATTACTCATAATGTCTGTTGTTCTTCCAAGATATTCAATGAATATGTTTCAATACATATCTAAGCTTTGCATATCCAAAAAGCCTTTTTTACAACTCTAGGGTTTTTTTTCATTAGTGCGAATCTACAATTGAGCGATTCTCTCCGGGCTCGCTCTCTTTCATTCATAACCCTAGAACTGTTAATCTCATGTTTTGAACGCCAGGACAGCTTGGATGACCTAGACCATCCCAAGATTATTTTTTTCGAAAATATTCACTGAAAATGCTTCAACACGTAACGTGACTTTGTATGGCCCAAAATGCTTCTGTTACTTCTAGATTTTAAGTTCTAAACTCCAGGACAGTTTGGATTACCTGGATGATCACAAAGTAATCAAATAATGACAGTTGACCTTCCAGAAGATTCATTGAATATGTTTCAATACATATCGTCACTTTATGTAGCCCAAGAAACTACTGTTACATCGGTAGATCTTATATTTTTAACTTAAGGATAGTTCGGATGACCTTGAATATCCTAAGATTGTCGCATCATGTCTTTTGTCCTCCCACACTACTAAATGAAAATTATTAAATACATATTGTCCCTTTGCATTCTCCAAAAACCTACTGTTACTTCTGTAGATCTTATGTTCTGAACCCAAGGAAAGTTTGAATGACCTAGATCATCCCAGTTTATCGCATAAGGTTTTTTTTACAGTTGAAAATATTCACTAAATATGGTTGAATACGTAACGTAACTTTGTATAGCCCAAAAAGCTGTAATTACTACTGTAGATCTTAAGTTCTGAACAGTTTGGGTGACCTATAACATCACAAGTTCGGGTGACCTATAACAAGCACAAAGAATAACTGCTGACCTTCCAAAATGTTTATTCGATATGTTTGAATACTTATCGTAAACTTATATAGCCCTTAAAGCTACTGTTACAACTGTAGATCTGTAGTTCTGAACCCAAGTACATTTTAGATAACCTAGAACATCCCAGAGAGATACAAAAATATTGACCGTTTATCAACGAGAATTTAATAATACTTCTGCATATGCACCATATTCTAAAACAACGCCTTACACTATTAATAAGGCATTTGTAGTATTTTTTCTTCCTAAACATCTTCAAATTCAGGATGTTCTAGGTCGTCAATTAAGTCTTAAAATCATATGTTTCATTAAAAAAAATTCCAGATAAAAAAATTAATGTGGAACAAATTTGCCGGAGACAGCGTACACTTTTATTCAGTCTGTGATTTTTTACAGCCATTTTCCTTTTGGAGTCATATATGACCTCTAAGGCTCCATAGGAGAAGGGATTAAATGTGAGCAAATCAGCTCTCAAGCGTTAAAAGCTGACTGAAAGTAAATTGGTACGCATAAAAATACCTGTTATTCGTGGTTCAATAATTCAAAAAAGTCCATTAATGGTTGCTTTAAAGTAACTTATTTAAATCCTCAAAATTACAGCACTAGATGATTACATTATTCCAGTTCGAACGAAATCTCGTACTTCCGCGGGCCCATCAGCGCCCGCACATTGGAAACGGACACGGAATCAGCGCATTTCTTCCATTTTGCCCGCATTTGCTGGATGTCCTTGACTGCCCGCCGTTTCGTCGAAGTCGCTGGTTTGAAATTCCCCGGAATTTTTCGATTGGTTGAAATTCAGCGCAATTCTGAGGACTCATTAGCATGGGAACAAAATCGATCTTGTTGGCATCATACCACTCCAGAACCACCTTGGAGTAGTAGCAGTTGGCCAAATCGAGCCAAAAGATGACTTTTCCCCTATGTTTACGGATGAACGGCAATACACGCTTTTTCAGGCTTTGATGTAAACTTGGGATGTCATCGTCTAGGATGTGATGAATTGTCCCGTTTTCAAGCCACAACTGCAAATCACCTGCCTAATCAAAGCCTTTTTCGCGAACTTGTCGGCAAACACGAACTTGAATCTTCCCAGCACATCCCCACGTCCCGTCGCGATATAAAACTTTTGACCGGGAAGCTGCCTAAAATCGAGTTTGATGTATGTTTCGTCATCGGTCAAAGTGCTGCCTTTGTGTTTCGTCAAAACACGGTCTTACACAAGCCTTGCTCGCTTTTGACCACGGAATTCTGCTTCATGTGCTGGTTCGGATGTTTTTTGGCTTTGTACGACTTGTATCTTTTCCTGGCAATGATCCCAGGTAACCAATAAGCATTAGCATATGCAGTAAATCAACCCAAAATCTGCATTTCAGATGCTAAAAGCATTATATTAGCATTATAGCAGCATCTTGAATGCTATCTGTTGTTAAGTTGCATTTCAAATGTTATTTAAATGCTTGTAGCCTGTAATAAGCATTTCGAATGAAAAATAGCATTAATGAAGCATTATCATAGCATTGCAGTAAAGCAGTCGTATATTGGTCCAAACGTGGCATTTATGTCACATCTGGCCACATCTCGGATCGAAAGGCCGAGGTTGGCTTTAACGCACCTCAACACCTTGCTGCGCAGCTGACGATTCCTGGTTCCAGATTCTCGTTCGTTTTTTTTTTTTTTTCGTAGGTCCGCTTATTTCTTTCCACACTCAGGGTTTCCTTGTAAGTTTTGAACACTCCACAAACTGTTGTTTTCGGCATCTTCTGCACTTTAGCCAGCTTGGAACCGGACTACTCCCGATTTTCCAGGTGTTTGTGCACAATAAAAGTGTAGACAAACCACTGTCATAGATTTTCGATTTCCAACACTAGAGGCGTTCTAGGGGCGTGCGAGGGGAGTATCAATTTACTTTTAGCCAACCTATTCTAAAAATTTACCATGTTTTTGCAATGGAAAACCACATTAGCACTTCGTGATTGGCCCCTATAGCATCCTTACTTCTGGTTCAAATCGGTACGTATATTTTTATATCTCTATTGCGCATCTCCGTATAATAATGGAAATTAATATCTATTGCAAGTTTGGTAACTAACGGGGTGTAACTAAGTGTAAATGAGAATGATACCAAACCACAAACGTGCATAGAGAAAAGAGCGATTATGTGAATCAATGCTCTCTGTCTCCTCACCATAATCGCATGTTATGTTTTGTTCCAACTTGTTCAGTTGTGTTCAAAAATGCGGGAGAAAGAATAGGGGGGGTGGTAAGATATAAAAAAAAATAAAAACGGAAAAAATTGGGACCATTTAAAAAAAAGGGTTTATGGGGAGGGGGGGGGGGGGGGGAAAAAAAAAAGAAGGAAAAAGAGAGGGGGGATTATTGGTGGTGTGCGTGGAAGGGGGGGGGGGGACGGTTATACGTACAGACGATGCTTCGAGGTTTCCAGCCTCAGCCATGGTACGTTGTACTTTCCGTTGCCTCGTCAGTGGTTCTGCTGCTGCTTCGTTGGTACTGCTGCTTAGGGGTCCGTTGCTTCTAACGTTCGTCACAAGAATGCCGGCTGCGCATTCAGGCAGCTTTCATTTATACCTAAGGGCGTGGCTAGCTGTGATCTAATTTTTTTTTTCATCGATAACCAATGACATTTCATTTTCGCGCTGCCTTCTATTCTTGAATCATGTATCACGCTTGTGTAATTTTACCCAACTTGATTTAAATATTATTCCTTACCAACTCGCACTACTACAGGTATTTTAAAGGACCAAGTGCTTCCCTAGGTGAAGACCAACTTCTCCGAGGACCAAAACGTTGTCCTACAGCAGGATGGAGCCCCGTGTCACACGTCCAATCGAACTCAACAATGATTGATCGGTAACACGAAGTTTTGGCCGAAGGATTTGTGGCCCCCTAGCAGTCCAGATCTTAATCCGTTGGATTATTCGATTTGGGCATATGTTGAAGCACGAGCCTGCAAAACATCACACCCTAGTGTGAAAACCCTGAAGTTAACCATAACACGCACATGGCAGTCAATGTCGGAGGACTACGTCCGAAAGGCATGCTCTGGCTTCCGGCGTCGGCTCGAGGATGTTATTAATAAAAATGGAGCACACATTGAATGATTTTGTTCAAAAGGACTTAATAAAGATAACTGCACTCGAAAATGTTGATAGTATTGCTTGAATTAGTTGAAAATGGGATTTGAAAGAAATAGAACAAATTTTCGCATTATTTTCTGCCGCACCCTGTATTATACTTACATATTTTTATTCGGCTACCCTCAAGGCGGAACAATTTGACTGAATTTGGAATCGTTTTTGACTCACTTTCGTCAAAAGTGGAGTCACTCATATATGAGTAAATGTGACTGGGATTTACAACTCGTCATATCTAAAACATCGATCTGATTTAACTCGGTGCCTTAGATATGTCGACTTGTCAATCCCGGTCACATTTACTCATATATGAGTGACTCCACTGTTGACGAAAGTGAGTCAAAAACGATTCAAAACTGAGTTAAATTGTCCTGCCGTGGACTCTCTCTTTTCTTTCTGACCTAACTGTGCGGACTTAGCCTATCTTTTAGCTATTTTTAGAATGGAGCTTTAAAGTATTCGACGCATGCATGCGGACCTTTGTTCGGTTACTCACGGTTTGATTCAGTTTGGTGTCTGTCTTACCGACTGCTCCTCACTCTTGTCTCGTCGCACCTGCGACGCTGGCTTCACGGAAGACACTGTCCGTTCCGATAATGCCGACTATGGTGGTTTTCCGATAGGCGGGAAAACAGCTATGTTGGATCGCGATGTTGGCGGCGCGACTCCCTTCTAACCCTGGCCAAGGTTAGGACCTTCAACGCCGACACGTGGGGTCAGGATAGAAGTATTTAAAAAAAAAACCTTCACAGTCCTGTCTCTTCCACGGGTCAAATTGAAGTGGACGAGAAAGAATTTTCATTTCCTCAGAGAGGGCCACTGAATGTATTCTTCGTTCCGGTTATCGGAAAATGAACTCATCAGAAGGCGATCTCCGATTACCTTCAAAGTTTATAGGAGATGTTATCCTCTTTCTTTTCAAGCATTCCCCATCTAACTAGCTCATTTCAACCTCTAAGTTGAGGTTTTTTCTTGTTATTAAAATCCCGACGACAAGTAATCCTACTGGGATTAAAAGCTCAATATGAGAAATATGCGTGCCCTGTGAGAGGATGACCATTGTAATGAGTGAAGCTCATGAACGATTCACTCTGCTCTGAGGTTCGCCAGTTATAAACGATGAATTTAGTTTATTACTTTTTTACTCCGAAATGTAGTCATCATAAATGGCTCATGATCATACCGCTACAACCCACATCCCAGGAAATGATCGATATTATTCTGATTACATTTCTACTGCATCTCTGAACGTGAAATATAAGTTTAAACATAAGTTTGAGCAGAATGTGATGCTTTATATTGCAATATCTGAGAGAGGAATTTCCAAACCATGGTTCAAGCCCAGTGGTTTGGCTATTTATCAAGAAGTGTACCAAAATCAATGTATGAAGAAAATATTGATTCCATTTCTTCAAACATATCCCTCTCCATGGCTGGATTTTGTACCTGGGCGATGGTGGGAGGGCCCAATCTCATGTTAATGATGCATTTGAGATAGCTGATTTATGATAGATGTCGCTAGGCCATGTCACTGTATGACCTTCTCTAATGAACCATTCATGGGAGAGCCAAAGGTCCAGCCACACAAAGTAGTGATAATATCACACTCGCTCCTCTTTCTATTTAATAGCCGCGTTGTAGCACGCATGTATACAGGCACTAAAGTTGAGTGTGATATTGGCGGGTTGGGCCGCAAATCACTAAAAATTTAATCCTAGATAGATTTATTCAATTTATAAAACGTTTAATATTCAATTTGGGGTGGAAGTATGAACTGTGTCCTGGACTTCTAGACCGTGGCCATAAGTGTTGTGGTTTTGTGGGATGCGGAGGGCCCGTTTAGAAACTCAGAGTATCGTATCACTGGGGTTTGTCATAGGACGGTTTGTACAGAATGAAAAAGGTGAGCTTTGCCGCAATTTACGCTTAGACGAGGCTAGAAACAGTTTGTAGACGCCTGACATCAAGTAGTTAAGGGACACGACAGGAGGCGCATTTTTCATTGGCGTGGCAAATCTTTCATTGTTGTTTATTCATTGATTATAATTAACTAAACACCAAACATTCCTAAATTGCAATTCTAATTCTAGTTCTAATTCTAATAATAATTATAATTTAAATGTGTGCGGTATACGACAGCCAACTTTCAAACTATTGCAAATCATTGAGAGATGTTACTTTGATATAGCAACTTGCAGCGTAAAAACAACATAAAATTTACAGTGGCATCTCAAATAGCCTGGTCACATTGATACGAACTATAGAGAATGGCTCTCTCTATCTTTTCGGGATGTGCCGTATATCATTGTAATGCGGAATTGTAAATTAACGATTTTATGATTTTCTTTTTGCAGAATTTTTAACCGGTCCAAAACGCCCTACCTTAACCATCAACCCTGACCTATCCTTGTTCCTTCCCATGGAGTTCATGTGGTCTGAATAGACTAATTCGCCATTACCCCTCCTTCATCATCGGCCTTGGACTGACTTGCGCTCTTATTGCCCCACCAAATGCTGCAAAATGAAAATGAAAATGAAAATTTCTTCAAATATATCATGCAGATGGAAATTACGTGTTTTGACCGGATAAAGCATCGCCGCATTATACGAGAAAAACACAAGCATTCTTGGAAAGCCAATACATCCCTTATGTACAAAACAAACCGCAATCCAACAAATTTTTCCCAGTGTCGCCCGATTGAAGATTTCTTTTGATGTTTGAGTTCGCTGGTGTACAAAAACAATTAGAGATACAAAGACTGTAAACAACTGATTAATAGAATCAAAAGATGCATTCGCCAAATCGATAAAGAAGCTGTACAATGCTCTTGTTCAAACATCAGGACAAAGCTTCGTCGAATAGCTGATGACGGACCATATTCAAATGTGCATTAATTTTTTTTTAAAGTAAAGAGACGTGCCTTCAAAATAAATTAATCAGTTTTCCTTGATAAACAAGTCCCTTGGCCGAGGTACATTTTACCACGCTAGCGCGTGTATTAAATTCACCACTTTGCCTTCGTGCTTCTAGACTAACACGCAACGCGGTGGGTACAACACCAATGTCAGTGCTCGTGTTTTGGCTTCGGACATCGTGTATGATGTTTCGGCAAACACCACAGCCGAGTGTTTCCGATTGTGTCCGATTGTGGAATACCCGCGTGGTTAATTTGTTTTATTTCTACCCGTGCCGTGCTAGTTAAACTCAATGAACTTATGCGCCCGTCACCCAGCAGCCAAGAAAACAAACCTATAAGTCAAATTATCAAATTTTTAAAATCATACAACGAGCATTGCTCTGTCCGTGGTAACCAGTGTCATACTGGATGTATGTTTCTTGTGATCGTAACCACTCGGCTCGGGTATTTTACCAAAAATCAAACACGGTGTCATGAGCAAGATCCCATATGCACAGATATATCTAGATTGACACAGATTGTTTTCATTTTTTGCATACAGATATCTGTATGTAAAGATTACAAATTTTTGAGATAAACCAAGATTTTTTAGATTTTTGAGAATTGCTTTTCCACTTAAATACCTCAAATTTATAATGTATGTACATTTCAAGATCCAACTTTCTACCAATTCTACTTAAATTGTGTTGTTTAAGGCTCTTTGGTTTTGCTTTGATTCGCGTTCTTAATTTAACAGAATATATAAAAGGTTCTTCGATGTGAGCTAACTTTTTAAGGGCACACTAAAGTGACAGCTGACAGTCTGAAAGTCAGTTTGTGCGTATGCCTCAAAATAATTTCTTCATAAATTTTTTGAGATAATCTTTTAATTTGTTTTATAGAAGTTCTCAAAGATTCCTTGAGATATTCCTTCTCCCTTTTTTATAGGTATTTTTCAAGAGTTTGTAGGCATTCCTCTAGGGATTTTTTCAGGAGTTTCTTATGGAATCTCATCGGCAGTGTTTCAAAACATTGTTTGGAGGAATCCCTGAACTTGTACAGTTTTGTGATTCTAAAAGAATCTCTGGAGGACACCTGAAAGAACTACACAAAAACTATAACATAATTCTTGGAGAAAATCTTGATTTGGTTGGAGAAATCTAAGAAGAATATTTTGCATGAATTCCATAATCTCATTTATTTTTTTCTGAGTATCAAAAAATCCGCAAGGGGTTTTGAAGAATTATTTTTTAAATTTTGTCTAAGATGTCTGAAGGCATTCAAACATATTGTTCTCCAAAATATACTTCAATAATTTCTTCAAGTATTCCGCTGGAGATGTATTTTTCTCAATGTTCCTTCAGAGAATTTCCTACAGAGATTTCTACAAAAAATACTGTTCTCCCAATTGAGAAGCATTATCATGCATTCGCTCAGAGGAATTTTGGAAAGTTAGAATTATGTTCTCGATGGTTATTTTTGCTATCCAAAGCATAGTTGTTTCGAACGTGAGTTTTTCTTATCTTCAATGAGCTTTGGATCAGATGGAGCATCGGTAATAATGTCTTCTGACCGATCCGTCCAGAAGCTGCTGAAACGTAACTGTCCCCATTTTGTAATTATTAAGTGTACTGCCTTCTTATGCAATCTACGCATACGAAAAGCTGCCATTGTACATGGAACAGTAGAACCGTTCCGATACAATCCAAGGAATTACAGATGATACAAAGTATCTTAGAATTGCAACCTTTAAAAGTTTTGCATCCATTCACCACCAGATGGCTATCGTTGGAGTCAATTGTCAAAAGGAATTTGGAACGGTTTTCGGAGCTCGTGTTGTTTTTCTCGTTCCAAGCCAACTGCGTCAACAATCAAACCACACAGCTCATTTTCTGTCAATCTCCCATTATCAATAAAGTTTTCCGTATCTTCCAGTCAGAAGTTCCGGAATTCTCGAACATGTGCAATCAGCTGAAGTCTCACCAATGGTTCTCCTTGTGAATATGTGTGAGGATGATTATCTAAGACACTGCCGTTTTTATTTGAAGAAACATCTTCGTAAGAAATCGGAAATATATTCAGCGTAGCAGCAGGAGAAATGCTTAGTTCCGGATCTCTCGATGATACCAGAAAGGAGGCTCTTCTCGATCTGCTGTGCTGCCTACACCGAGTTGGTTAAACATATCACTAAGCGCTTTGATCTGAACGAATACAGTTCTGATTACTGCATCAACCGTTGACCCCAAGATGCTGCACACTTTGAAGGAGTTCTACTGGATCAGATCTTCTATGAGAGCGGTGATGAACAGGCCATAGAAAATGAGTTTCCTGAGCTGAGGACGGCAATCATCGGCAAGGAAATTGAGGTGGAAGAATCGGATGACTTGAAAGCTTGTTGGAAAAAACTGCTGTGTTTCAAACGAGCAGATGGGAAGAATGCTTTTCACTTGCTAAGAAAGTTCATTGTGAACTTTCTACAAATTCCTGTACTACTAGTTTCCTTTAGAAAGAATATCCGTTTTGCTGTTGTGTGATGTATGAAAACCTATAAATACTCGTAAGCCCTATTGAAAAGACCGTTTTGTATAGGTCAATCATTATAAATGTGTTCTGATGAATATATATCTGTTTTATTTTGGATTCAACTCAATAGCAATTATAAAAAAGAAGTGCATAAGCAGGGACCTGAAAAGTTTCTATTCTACTTTTACAGCACAAAGTTTAAAGCTAAGATTTTGCCAAGATTTTCTGTAGTAAAACACAGATAAACAAGATTTTTTTTGGCAAAATTTAAAGATGGTAACGAAAAATAATTTGGCAGCCCTGGCCACACGGTGGTGCGTTTGCAGTCAAGTTCGGCTCTCGTGCCGAACGGTCTGGTGTTTTTACCAAGGCTGCCCAGATCTTTCACGGAGACGAATCTAGGGTTTTTTTCGCATTAGGGCGAATCTACAATTGAGAGATTCTCTCCGGGATCGCTCTCTTTCATTCATTACAGTGCCATTATAAAACTTTGAGGGACTCTAGAGTCCCTCGAAACACAACAGTGCTGACTAGCATACTCTACAAATAGTAGAATGAAAAACGTAAAGGTGATTGGTTTATGAATGAAAGAGAGCGAGCCCGGAGAGAGTCTCTCAATTGTAGATTCGCCCTAATGAATAAAAACCCTAGTATTGTTTAGATAGATAGCTCCACCACGGCTAAACAACAATACAAACAGTAAGACACCCGCGGCGCGGGGCGGGGGGAACCGCCGGGGGGGGAATTGTAACAGGTTGGCTGATAAGTCCCCGGTCTGTCACACATATTATGGCGTCGCTAGTATTAAATGCATATTATTTTTATATAGTACCAACCTTCAAATGATTCGTGTCAAAATTTGACGTCTGTAAGTCAATTAGTTTGTGAGATAGAGCGTCTTTTGTGAAGCAACTTTTGTTATTGGGTAGAAAAAAATGGAAAAAAAGGAATTTCGTGTGTTGATACATCATGGCTTTTTGATGGGGAAAAAACACCGTTCAAGCCCAAGCTTGGCTTGAAAAATGTTATCCGGACTCTTCCCTATTGAAAACGACCATCAGACGATGGTTTGCCAATTTCAAACGTGGTCGTACGTACACCGATGATGCTGAACGCGCTGGTCGGTCAAATGAGGCAGTTATTCCGGAAAACATTAAAAAAAAAACCTGAAAATCATCATAGGCAATCGCAAAGTGAAGTTGCAAGAGATAGCTGACACTCTGAAGGAATCAAAAGGCAGTGTTTACACCATCATACACGAAAATTTGGGTATGATAAAGCTGTTTTCCAAATGGGTGCCGCATTTGCTCACACCAGAGCAAAAACAACAACGAGTCGATGATTCAAAGAGCTGTTTGGAGATGTTCACGCGAAAAAAGAAGGAGTTTTTGCGTCGATACATCACAATGGATGAAACATGGATTCACCAATTCACTCCGGAATCAAATCGGCAGTCTGCTGAGTGGCGTGCTGACGGAGAAAGCCGTCCAAAGCGTCCAAAGACTCAAACATCAGCTGGGAAGGTAATGGCCTCTGTAGTTTTGGATGCGCATGAAATTTTATTCATTGACTACTTGGAACATAGAAAAACAATCAACAGCGACTATTATATCGTTTTTTTGGATCGTTTGAAAGACAAAATCGCCCATAAAAGGCCTCAGTTGAAGAAGAAAAAGATGCTCTTTCACCAAGACAATGCCCCGTGTCACAAGTCAATAAAAACAACCGCAAAAATGGTCGCATTGGGTTTCGAATTGCTACCGCACCTACCGTATTCTCCAGATCTGGCCCCCAGCGACTACAAGCTCTTCGCAGAACTCAAAAAGATGCTCCGTGGAAAGAGAATAGGCTCAGATAAGGAAGTGCTTGCTGAAACTGAAGCATGTTTTGAAGGTCTCGATAAATCGTTTTACACCGGTGGTATCGAATACGATGCGTGACAACACTGTATGCGTGGAGTTCCATGCATGTATTCGAAGGAAAAATAAAATAGGCTACTTCACGATTCACTGCCAACGTCAATTTCCCAAACCCTCCCCTTCGTTTTACCCATCTGCTCTTGAAATCAAACCTACCTACGTCATTGCCAACAGCGGGTCCGAAAAATATCCAACCGAACCTAGCCGAAGAAGCACATGAAACGCATTGCGCGCGAATCTCTCACGGGTCTCTTTGGCCTCCTCAACCGAAGTCAGCCCCCTCTGACCACCTCCCCAATAATAGCAAAAAGGGAATGGTCCACCCTGAAGTCAGGAACCATAAAACTGTTGTACATAAGTATACACACTGCCGTTGGAAGGTACCCACACTTCGCCACCGCCACCGACGACGACGACGACGACGACGACGTTGATGATGTTCGCGAGCAGCAACAGCAGCACCGCACAACAAAGTCAGCGAAATGAAAAATTATATCGAAATGAATCGCTGTAATTTAAACGAATGCGATGTGCGATGAGATACCGTTGACGACGATGGCGACGGATGGTGTTGAGGATATGCAAAGGTGACCAACACGGCAGCTCAGCTAGCCCACAGAGCCGAAGGGATGGGATATAAGACGGAAGATTTGCGCGGCCACAGAAACCGCAAAGCAACGAAACAGAACGGGCAAAAATATAACGTAATGGGGGGAAAAAATTCAACCTTAACGCGACGTGATCGTGCGGCAGCACGAATGTAGAAAAAAATAAAAATTCGCGTGATTTTCAGCTGACGGAAATTTATGGTTTTTTATTCCCGGCCTGACAATATTAGCGTTCTGCTATCACGAGATAATTTATGCACCAGTCTGCGGGCGGAGGACCTTGGCTCGGCGGGACGGCCTGCCCGGGCTGGTTTGTTCCGCGTATGGCGAGTGTTTTAGTTGATTAGTGGTCCCTTCACTGACGTCAAACCGGCCAGCCAGCCGCCGGTGACTAGTGCCTAGGAGACATTTGTTTGGTTGGCTAGATGAATGCATGGTAGGTTGGAATTAGGCTAGGATGAGTAATTACGGTGTCGAGATGTCATCTTGAATGCATGTGCCCTCCCCAGGGGTGCTGTGGGGGTGAGTTTGGGAAAAGTTGAAAAATGGGCTGTGATGGGGAAGATTTTAAAAACATAAGTAGAATTATGTTTTCGGAATATCAATCTGGTCTTTTGATTTGAACACAGTCAGGTCCTCCTTGAAGGCAAATTAAAATTTACATCATAGTTAATTTAAGACTTTGAGTAATCTTGAGGACGAATAAAAAGATTTTTCGAGTTTTGTCGTTTTCAAACAGGTGTTTTTGGAAGATGATGACTTCACAATTTCTATAAATCATTGGAGCTAATAAAAAATTAAGTTGAATTTGGAAGTAAAGCCTGATGGTCCCGACCCATGAGTTGATGAGTTCGATATGTAGGATCCAGGATGTTTCCCAGGCGAGACAAACCAGTCTCAGACTAAAAATCACGTTAATACGGAACAGCAGCAGCAGAAGTTGAATTTTTCCCAACGTTAAAGACATTTGTTAGCATGGATAGCACTTAACCCGAGTCTAACACTTCAAAGATAAAACATCTACAATTAATGTTGATGTCAACATCCAATTGAAATCAAAATTTTATTTTAAATTAATAGGTGAGTGGAAAAAAAAAGTGGTGTTATAAAAATTTTTGAATTTTTTTAAAAGGGGGGTTTTTGGGGGGAAAACTATTTTGGTTTTGGGGCGGGGGAGAAATAAGAGCGGAAACACTATGTGGATAAAGAGGATATAATGGCAGAGTGTGGACTATTTTTTTTTGTGATGGGGGGAAGGTGTGGGGGGGGGGGAAGAGAATAAGGAGTGTATCAAAGATAAGCTATCCACATACATTTGCGTTGTACGCATGTATTTGTGATGGTTTTTTATGCTCTGAACACTGCATGCTGTGCGTTTGACTGTCAGCTTTCTTTTGTTTACTTGTTTGTGCGGTTCAAATTCTGCGTTTTCAAAATGTCGCGTATTGAAAAGGAAGTGAAAATTAAGGTTCTGGACACATGGCTAAGTGAGAAGGGTATTACTATGCGAAAATTGGCGAAGCGGTTTGGAATTCATCATGCGAGTGTTAAAACCATCATTAATAAGTTTGGGGAACACTTTGCTTTGGATGAGCTACCAGGAAGAGGCAGAAAACCCGGTTCTTCCAACCCGAAACTGGAGCAGAAAGTGGTATCTCTAATCATGAAATGTCGGAATGATCCAGCGTATCAAGAGGCGAAACCACCTGAAGACCTACAAGAAGCAGAAAATCTCGAAACAAAGTGCAGAACAGAAGAAGCGAGCAGCAACAAGGGCCCGGAAATTGTATTCGCGTCTTTTGCAGCGTCCGG
Organism: Aedes koreicus; assembly: GCA_024533555.2. Lineage (NCBI taxonomy): Eukaryota > Metazoa > Arthropoda > Insecta > Diptera > Culicidae > Aedes > Aedes koreicus. The sequence goes on from JAHHFK020002790.1 coordinate 27,710, forward strand.
ATGCATGCGTTTTGATGGACGATGAGACCTATGTAAAGGAGGACTCAAAAACCCTTCCAGGTCCACAATACTTTACTACCGTCATTGGGGAGGATAAGAGCAATGCGGACAGGTCAATTCAAGTGGAGAAATTCGGTCGAAAGGTACTGGTATGGCAAGCAATATGTTCCTGTGGTTTGAAGTCAACCATTTTTTACCCTACCGGAACAATAAATGCGGAAATCTATCGATCTGAGTGTCTCCAGAAGAGATTGTTGCCTTTATATAAGAAGCATAGTACACCTCCACTGTTTTGGCCGGATTTAGCGTCGTCTCACTATGCCAAAACCACTCTCAATTGGCTTGCGGAAAAGGGTATAGATTTCATTGAGAAAAATATCAATCCACCAAATTGCCCTCAGTTTCGACCCATCGAACGTTACTGGGCAATCGTGAAGAGGGTCTTCAAGAAGACTGGTAAGGCAGCTGGGAACATGCGGGAGTTCAAAAAAAAATTGGGCTCAAGCGTCCAAAAAATGCGATGCAACACTTGTCCGGAACTTGATGAAGAGCATTCGATCCAAAGTTCGAAAATTCGAGAAGGAGTAACTTAAATTTCATCTGGTCTTCATTATGTTCAAGTTTAACCTCGTACAATAAAGGATCATTTTTTTTGTATGAATAAAATATCGGTTTTCAACATAATTTGAAAGGAAGTTTGTGAATAGCTTATTTTCGATACAGTCCTTATTGTATGAGTTCGTGGGAAGTTATCAGGGACGGGCGGAGATAGGCGGGTGTGGGGGATGGGGGTCCGGAAGTGGAGGGGAGGGGGGAAGGGGGGAGTGGGGGGAGGGTTTGGGGGTTGGTGGTGGGATTGTCGGCAGAAGATTTGAAACGGTGGCAGAAATGTACACTCGCCTAAAACTCGAAGCTGCGAAAGTCGGACTGGAGGTGAATGTGTCGAAAACAAAGTACATGCTAGCAGGAGGTACCGAGCGCGACAGGGACCGCCTAGGCAGCAGTGTTACGATAGACGGGGATACATTCGTGGTGGTGGAAGAATTCATCTGCCTTGGATCCTTGCTTACGGCTGACAACGACAACAGCCGTGAAATCCGAAGACGCATCATCAGTGGAAGTCGTGCCTACTACGGGCTCCAGAAGAACTTGCGGTCAAGAAAGATTCACCCCCGCACTAAATGTACCATGTACACAACGCTGATAAGACCGGTTGTTCTCTACGGGCACGAGACGTGGACGATGCTCGAGGAGGACCTGCAAGCACTTGGTGTTTTCGAACGCCGGGTGCTTAGGACCATCTTTGGCGGCGTACAGGAGGATGGAGTGTGGCGGCGAAGATGGAACCACGAGCTCGCTGAACTCTACGGCGAACCCAGCATTCAGAAGGTCGCGAAGGCTGGAAGGATACGGTGGGCAGGGCATGTTGAGAGAATGCCGGACAACAACCCTGCAAAAATGGTGTTCGCCTCGAATCCGGCCGGTACAAGAAGGCGTGGGGCACAGCGAGCACGATGGGCGGACCAGGTGCAACAGGATCTGGCGAGTGTGGGTCGTCAACGAGGTTGGAGAGAGGCAGCCATAGACCCAGTATATTGGCGAAATGTTGTAGATGAAGTCATATCGTAAATACGATGTATGGCCATTTAAATAAAATAATAATACATTGACCATTGTCAAAACGTCCATTTGGCCAAACGTCCATTCGGCCAAACGTCCATTCGGCCAAACGTCCATTTGGCCAAACGTCCATTCGGCCAAACATCCGTATGCCAAAAGTTATTGTGTTGCAGCGGCACGGAAAGTGACCGCTGCAAGAATTATTTTACAGCGGTTTTTTTTTACCTAGGCGCCCACTTTCTGTGGTATAAATATCACAGTCTTTCGTGCTGTGAGTCAAAAGTTATTCCAGATGGAAGCCGAGAGGAGAGAAAAAAATCTGCACACCCACGTTGATAATCCAACGTGGTCCGCAATAAAAATCGCAAAAACGTCGAAAATCGCCAAATCAACCGTTTATGATGTGCTCAAACGTTTCAGGAAGCGAAAGAGCGTAGATCGAGTGCCTCAAAGTAAGCGTCGTAGTGGAACATATGACCGCAAGCTGAACCAAAAGGTGTTGAGAACCGTCAGAGCAAAGCCTAGACTATCAGATAATGAAATCGCACAAAAATACGCTTCTTGCCCGCAGTACTGTTCGAAGAATTCGTTTGCGAACAGGATATAGTTCTTATCGAGCCAGCAAGCAATCAAACAGAACGTTGAAGCAAAGTTTCGTCACCAAAAACTCGAGCTCGGAAATTGTACCAGCAGGTTTCGACGATGAAACCTACGTCAAATTGGATTTCGGACAGCTACCTGGCCAACAAATCTACATGTCGATGGCACGAGGAGATGTTCCTGCGAAGTTTAAGTTTGCTTTTATGGACAAATTTGCCAAAAACCTGATGATTTTGCAAGGGATATGCAGCTGCGGAGCAAAGACCAAAGTGTTCGTGACGAATAAGACGATGGACTCGAAGCTGTACAAGGAAGAATGCCTCAAAAACTGCGTACTACCTTTCATTAAAGCCAGTGGTACCGCGATAGATTTCATCGATAAAAACATACGTAGATTTTATCGATAAAAACATAAATCCATCCAACTGGCCGCAGTTCCGGCCCATCGAGAAATTTTGGGCAATAATGAAGCGGAAGCTTAAGAAAAGTAGAGAAACGGCTCGGGACGCGACTCAGATGACCAAAATGTGGAACAAATGTGCCAAGGAAGTTGACTCCGGAGGTGTGCAGCGTTTGATGGGAGGAATAAAGAAGAAAGTGCAAATTTTCATTAGAAACGAAGAGAAATGATTTGTATTGATACTTATTTCTTAAAGTACAGTGAATTACCTTTGTTTTGATGTATTAAACTTATTTGTACGTCAATCCGTTACCGAGATAAAGATGATTTTATTATTCCGGAGTCTAAATGGACATAGCTTTATGATACCATTTTGTGTAGAAATCATGGGTGTAAAGGGTGTCTCACATCAAATTGCATCACGGAAAAAACGATTACCCATTCGATATTTTTTCTTGAAAATTTGAGTAGAAGTAATTTAGAGTGTTTTTCTGTTGTTTTTTTTATCGTCAGTTTAAAAAAAAAAATGGAAAAAAATTACGTCACCCGAAAAGCAACGTCGCGAATTGATTTTGCGCTAGCAACTGGGAAATCCTCAACTCTCTCATCGGGACATCCGAAAACAACTCGGAATCGTACAGTCAATGGTGAGTCGTGTGATTAAACGTTACTACGAAACTCTGAGCATCGAACGGAAGGAGACATGCGGTCAGAATGGATGCTGTATTAGTGATCAGGATCACAAGCGTGTCGTGAAAGCGTTTAACCGAAATCCCAATGCTTCGGTCAGGGATGTTGCCAAAAAGTTGAATCCAAGTCTTTCGTTCAGAGAGCCAAGGAGCGGGAGGGACTGCATACGTACAAAGTCCAAATCGTGACGAACGGCAAAATACGGTGGGAAATTCACGGGCCCGGAAACTGTACACCCAGATGCTGACGAAGCCTTATTGTCTCATGATGGATGATCAGACTTACGTCTAGGTGGACTTCCGGCAGCTTCCGGTGCTACTGTTTTTCACCGCCTAGCACAAGTTTGATGTTCCGGAGGAAGGAAGGAAGCAGAAACTTGCCAAGAAATACATGATTTGGCAAGCGATCTCCTCATGTGGCAAACGGAGTGCGCCGTTCGTGACTACCGGGATTGTAAACGGGGAGACCTACCTCAAGGAGTGTCTACAGAAGCGTCTGCTTCCTCTGGCAGCTTTGTGCCATTATTCAAGTGTTGTCCAAGGACACACTAGGATGGTACAGAAGCCAAAATGAATGACATGAATCCGCCAAATTGCCCGGAAGCACGGCCAATCGAGACTTTCTGGGCTTTGACCAAAGCAAAGCTACGAAAATTCGTAAAACCAGCGGATGACATCGAAAAATTTAAAAAGGATTGGACAAAAGTGGTGAAAATGGTGGGAAGTGCAGCTGTGCAGAGGCTCCTGGGTCATGTTGAGGAAAAGTGAGATGTCTCGGTTATAATGAAAGATTTTGATTGAAGAAGAGTAAAATGTTATGTACAACACCAGTGTTGATGTAATTCGCCAAATAAAATAATTATAATCTTAAAAAAAAAATTGAAAGTGTGCTTATAATTTCTGAAACAGTCTATACTACTGAAAGTTTCACCATCGCCGTTCCTTTGCTTCATGCTCTGTCACTTTCGGCAATTATTCTTAAGGTTGCTTCATATAGAAAAAGCATACTCTTTCTTTGTTTACTTTCTCCGTTCTCAAAACTTTCTCAACAGGAGCCGACTTTCCGCTCCGTTCCAAGCGCTTGTTGTATTCGTCCATGATCTTCAACCGAACCAACTGCTAAGTTATATCTTCATCCGGACGCGCCTTTAGAGCAGATACCGGGAAGTGATACGACGAAGGCATGCTCCTCAACTTCATGGCAATCCTCAACTTCTCCGCTAGTTCCAATCCGGTATTCGTCAAGCGTTCGAACAGCTTGTCCAACTCAGCTACACAGCCGGTTCGTTGTCCGTTGTGACGATGCTGTTGACTTCTCGTGACACGGCTCCAAATCACCGTCCCACATTGTCTTGGCACTATCACAATCCTTGATAAAACGTTTTGGCTTTCCTCGATGTAGGGTCCCAGAATTTCTAGGATACATCCATTACATTTGTTCGAAGTTTCTTCCTGAACTTCTGAACTTTTGGGAAGTGTTCTCCTAAACTTTGGGGTAGTTTGTTCCTGCATTTCGGAGAAATTTTTGATCACACTACTAGCAAGTATCCGCTTTGCTTCTGGAATATTTGTTTCTGTTCTTTTGAAAGGTTTCTTCCTTAACTTCGAAAAATCCTCATTCGGAAATTCTGAAATAATCTGTTCCGAACTTCGGGAAAACTCTCCAGCACTTCTGGGAAGTTCCAACTAATATTTTGGGAAGTTTTTTTCCGGAATCTCTGGGAAGTTTTTTCCTAAACTTTAGAGAAGTTCTCCCCTCAGCTTCTAGGACGTATCGTATTGAGCTATGTGGAAGTTTGTTTCTGAATTTTTGAAAAAAAATATAGGTTTCTTCCTGGTTAGTTTCTTTCGGAACTCTGGGGAAGTTTTATCTTGAACTTCTGCATCTTGGATTCCTGGGAAGAACTCCAGAACCTCTGGAAAGTTCCGAACTTCTAAGAAGTCCTCTTTTTTAAACTTCTTCCTGAATCGGTTGTTCTGAGTCTCAGTGCGGAAACAGACTAGGCTTGAGATCCAATGTTAGGATCACAAAAGTAATAGTATTCAAACGAGAAAATAAAGTCTACTTCTTGTTATTTCGAAACTAGGTGCATTTGTGGTCCAAATGAATCGAATTCTTGGTCAATTTCCTACCAGGGGTGGCATTGCGCAGCTCGAAACGAAGGACTTTTTGTACGAATGCTTGTGAGAAAAAGTTCTTCGTTTCGAGATCCACAATGCGACCCCAGTTCTGCTGAGCATAAGTTTTGCTGGCTCCACGGCACAAAAGCCTGTGGCGATGTCCAAATAATAAGTTGGAGGAGCCATTCAAACTGACACTTATTTGTTTGGTTTTTAATAGGATTAGACATTTTTTTGCTATAATTAATTGTTTTTCTGTTAATGGTAAAAAATAATGGTTTATTGTATTTCTTACCTTGCTTAGTTAATAACCACTAACTGACCCAAGTAACACCAAGCTGTTATAATTGGTTGCGGAAACTTGATTGTGGCTTATTTGAGTCATATTGAAGTGGATTTAACTGGTTTGCAACTATTGTGCTGCTAGGGGATGAAAAACGCGTATCACAACAAACTCTTACTCAATCAAATGTGATCAATCAGTCACTAGTTTCCGAGCGGTCGATTGAGTCCACCAACTCGACAAAATTTCGTCGATCTCGACATCTGTAATAGCAAAATAGATCTGTCGATCAACGTGGCGGTCGACTCGACTTTTGTTGCCTATGGAACGATGGAAACACTTTTTCCGAAATATTAATCCGATTTATTCGCATTCAGAGAGCGAGAGCGAGATTATAATTTTCCTACAAAGTTTAATAGCACTTAACAATAGGGTTATGGTTCATAGCACATACGGACACTTACGTTTGTAATTCCCTAGTTATTTTCGCAAGATGGATCCTTAGCACCTAGCAAACCGTTATACTAATATTAAGAAAATTCTTTTAGTCGTTCAAGTTCAAGTTTTTCAGTTTAAAGGGTGATACGGTCAAAATTTGGTCAAGGGAAAACGCGTGTAAATCGGTGAAATCGTTTATTTAAAAAATCAAATTAAATTTCTTTTTCAAGTTCAATTAGTATAAAATTCAGAAAAAATATTCAGTTAGGATTCCGCTTTTCCAAATCCGATTTGCTGGGCCTTACGCTTGACCCCTGCCATCAGATTTTGTACAGCCACCTTGTCCACCTTCTTCGCCGCAGAAAGCCAGTTTGCCTTGAACTGCTGCTCGTCCTTAGCAGTTTTTTTGGTCTTCTTTAGGTTCCGCTTGACAATAGCCCAGTATTTCTCAATTGGGCGGAGCTCTGGCGTGTTGGGAGGGTTCTTGTCCTTGGGAACCACCTGCACGTTGTTGGCGGCGTACCACTCCATGGCCTTTTTACCGTAATGGCAAGATGCCAAATCCGGCCAAAACAGTACGGAACAACCGTGTTTCTTCAGGAAAGGCAGCAGACGTTTATTCAAACACTCTTTCACGTAAATTTCTTGGTTGACAGTCCCGGAAGCTATGAAAATGCTGCTTTTCAAGCCACAGGTACAGATGGCTTGCCAAACCAGATATTTCTTTGCGAACTTTGACAGTTTCGTGTGCTTGAAAATATCTGCTACCTTTCCCCTTCCTTTTGCCGTATAAAACTCCTGTCCCGGAAGCTGCTTGTAGTCGGCTTTGACGTAGGTTTCGTCGTCCATTACCACGCAGTCAAACTTCGTCAGCATCGTCGTGTACAGCCTCCGGGATCGCGCTTTGGCCATCGTATTTTGTTTATCATCGCGATTTGGAGTCACTACCTTCTTGTAAGTCGATAGTCCGGCTCGTTTTTTGGCTCGATGCACGGTTGTAGACGATACACCCAGCTTATTTGCGGCATCTCGGAGAGATAGGTTAGGGTTTCGCTTGAAACTACCGGCAACTCTCTTTGTCGTCTCAGCGGCTTCCGGTTTTCGATTTCCCCCCGATCCAGACTTCCTGGCTGTCGACAAACGTTCCCCAAACACTTTAATTACATTTGTAACGGTTGATTTGGCAACTTTTAGCGATTTTGCCAACTTTGCGTGCGAGTAGCTCGGATTTTCGCGATGCGCGAGCAAAATTTTGATACGCTGCTCTTCTTGCTTGGACGGCATTTTGACAACTGAAGAGTGAATTCCAAAATCAAAATAGGAGCAACATTCTACACACACACACCTTCAAAATGAGGGGTGTTCAGGTTTTTTAAATGCAAAATTGAAAGAAATACGTCAAGTTGATATTGACCAAATTTTGACCGTATCGCCCTTTAATTTAAAGTTCCTCTTACCAAATTATTCTAGAATATGCCACTAAATTAGTTCTGTACTTTAGTATTAGCATAGATTGTACTTTAGTATAAGAACGTAAATGTAAATGCAGGTGATGGCTATAATAACGTCCCTTATCTGACTGACAGGTCAACACAATTTTTTCGCCGAAGCCATCTGTCACCAGCCGCAAGGTTATGCATCTATTGTAAGGTAATCCGATCAATGTGATGACTTCGTAGGTGCGGCGGCGCGCTAAAAGCGTACGCAACAACTTCTATAATTTGCCCCATAGCTTAGTTATTCACAAAAAGTATTTCATGTCACTGGAGAAAGCTAAATCGGTCTGACGAAGGACAACCAATCAATGACGGCTTGGCATCAAAGAACGATTTGTGGAATCAATTGTCAAGGCGTGAAGATGACCATAAATTACCAATGGCAACGTAAATTTCTTATAGGTCAAAAGGATGACCAACGCTGATGTAACGGTGAATTTTGGACCGAAAATTTGGCGAAATGAAACATGAAAGCTCGGTGATAGCTATCTGCCCATTGAAGGGTGATTTCGCCGAGCTGGATGTTTTTTATTCGAATAAATATAAGACCTTACAAGCTTACGCCACTCATTAATTCCTGTGTTTATTCTGATGAATAAATCACATGACGAGAATCAGTGGTTTGTTCATTTTATTAGGATGGCAAGAACCACTGATACCTGTCAAATGAGTCAATGATTCATACCAATGGTTTTGCGAGGTTAGGTTGGTGCACTATGTTATAAAATTTCAGAGGAAAAGGTCAATTGAGAAATGCCAAAATTTCAAGGCTAAAAAAATCAGCTGGACGCCGCTGTCTCATGGCATGCTTTTAAAGTTATTTCAAATGACATTGCTGAAAAGACACTTGTTATGCTAAATACATGGGTCTTAAGATTTAAGGCTTTCGATATATAATCTCTTGTTCAGCTTCGTTATTATCATGTGTTTTTTTTTAATTTTTTTTCACTTACCATTGTTTTGAATAGTGAGGTTGTAATCATTTTACCTATTTATTTAGTTTGATTTATTCTTCTGGCAATATTTGAATGGTCTTAATACATCTTGAATTCTACTTCCAGGAACGTGATTTTGTGTTATCAATATTAAATACGAATAAAATGTGATTTTAAGCACGGCATTCTTATGTGGAAAAGCAAAACATTCAACCGTATAGGGTGTTGTAAAAACTAAAATAAGAAACGAATGTGTGTCAATTTGGTTCAATAGTTAGTCGATAAGAAATTTACATGTTTACCCATTGCATTTTATCCCTAAAGTTACCATTGAACCCTAATGTTAAACCTGCGATTATACCCTATCTTATCGATAAAAAAAATGAATTAGCAAAAAACTATCTAAACAAGAAAAATTGGTTAACCCCATTCATTAGCGAGTGTTCCCAAAAACGAACCTGTAGTAAACTTTCTCGTTCCACAGTTCGATTGCTGTTAGAATTCTGTGCTTTTTGATGAAACGACAATAAGTAATTATAATCGCATACAACCATCTTTCGAACGATGAAAAAATACAAAATTTAACTAAACTGATTCTACGGAAAGATAAACAAAATCCGAGTAAACTAATGATCTCCGAGTGTGTGCTTATGCAGTCTGAAGTTCAACAATGTATCAAAATTTAACCTCCAATGTGAAGAAAATTCCCACATCTAAAATGTACCCCGCAAATGAAAAACTTGTCGACCCAAAAAATAAAAAAAAATGGATTAAAATAAATGCACGTCAAACGAACAACAAAATAAAACAAAACAAAATCGAAAAAGCAACTACTAACCGAAAACAGGTGAGCATTAACGGAAATGAGAAAAATAAAATCAGTTCAACCACAAAATAACAAATACAAAACTGAAACTGCACTGCTCCCAGTGTGAGTGTGATCCCTACCTGTGAAGTGAAAATATCACTACCCTGGTCCACTTCATCAGCCGTCGGACCGCATGTGTCACGCCATGGTGTGAGGACAAAAAAATAAATTAAATTTTTCGGGTGGCAATAAAAATTAAAAAAAAAAAAACAACCAAATTCCTGTTTTGTAATGGCAACACAATAACCATCAAGCTGAGTTCTCTCAGAAAAGGCTTTCGCGGGAGTTGTTAATTTTACAAGTTGGATAAAAACAAACAGAAAACGATCTATAATTGCGTGTGGCCGCACGCAAATCCGATTGCAGGATCAACGTAAGCCGAACATGAATGCAAGAACGGAAAGTTTGTTTTTCCCGACAGAATGAGTGCTTTTCTGGTGGCTCGTGGAGGAGCTTGGCAGTGAAATGATATTATCGAACAACCTATTCAACACGAGTAACATAAAAAGAGTGGTTTTTTATTATTAATTCGTTCAATCGACTGTCGAAACAGATTAATGGTTACAGTGTTAAAGTGACACCAGCGTGATATGAATTGAAGGGAGATTATGTCAGGTTGATAACTTTTTGGATTGAATTTTTATAGGTTTTTGGGACACATAATCGGTTTTAGGTGCTCCGGTTGATATAAACATAAACAGTGGAGCAAGTGAAGTTTCCCCTAAGTAAAATTTCACTAATAGGAACTTTAGAGCCCATCTGCCTAAACAAAGAAAGCAAAAAGCGATCAGAACGAAATCACAAAGTAACCAAGGAAGGAGTTAATGTTAAGTAGAAGGTGGCTTAAATATTTATTTATTTTAACTAAAAATGTATCTCTTCGACACGCAAAAGCCTAGTAGCTTGAACAGAATTTAACTCAGTGGCATCTCAACATCAGGTGCATCAGGTTGCATGCAATGCAGTTTTTTTTTTTATCATTAATCGATTCTCAAATACTAGGCCATCGTCCACCATCTTGAATACCTAAATACGCTAGAAAGTAAAGCGTGCATTAAAAAAAAAAGCGACTAAATGTTCCGATTTTTCTTGCTATTACCCTGCTATCTGGCGGTCGCTCCACCGGTCAGTAGTCAATATATACTAGTTGCCTACATACTCTGAACTTTTGATAGCTCTATTAGTTTGTTTACGGCAGCTATGGCGAAAACAGGGTCCGGAGTAGGAAGAGTCCATCGAGCGGAAGCCTCGTTCCGGCCGTCCGAATGTTTTAAAAGACCGGCGTGTTGAATCCTGAAACGGAAGACGGAAGGCAAGGTAGCCACTTATTTCCGTGCCTTGGGCCGAGAGGTCGGTGCGACCGACCAAACGGTCAATAAGTATTGATAATGATGATGATGTGAACTACCATCTAATGTAGCAAGGCAACTGCCTATAGCTCTGCACTGTTTTAATTAAACGGTTTGATCAAGGTTGCTCATGTCCCTGTATCAAGGGCCCAAAACGTATCGTGCACCCGTAAGCAGATACACTTACGCGCAACCCAGAGCTACAGGGGTCTATAGAGAATCTCCTTCCAGAAACAAGTTCGCATAAACCATAACAAATCCCAGCCCCTCTGCCTAGTAAAAAGTCCCACTAGATGGGAAGAAGAGCCCGCCCTTTATTCACGAAATGTTAACAACAGGAAGTTGGCAGTCCCACTCTTCCTATCCAAATCGCTTCAATCGGGTGCTCTGATGGTCCCTCCCTTTATCCCAGTATATGGTGTTATATAAATATATGCAAAATTCAACCTGTCAACCTCTCTTTGATGTAGGGTCGTCTCGATGTCTCTGCTTTTGAAGAGCTGACTTCAGTAGGGCATATCGAGACTCACAATGTATCATATGGCACCGCTCGCGGCCATGGGATAGGAAAGAGAATGGGAGAAAGGAGAGAAGCATAAATAATTGGTGATATTCTCACAACGGCCGTTCAGTATGGTTCGACGGATGCATATGAGAGATCGTTCCTGATAAATTTTCACTAGTTTACTCCATTCCATATCGTTTAGTCATAGAAGACAAGAAACGATTTACTACGTGCTACATTTGAGAATACCAGGGCAATGATCTCCCATCGCATCTTCAAGTGATCGTTACAAGCTGTCCATTTGGTTCAGGCACTTTTAAACGTTGAAAACTGATGCATAAATGCGAAGCTGAAAATAGCATAAAAATATTGTGAAGGGATGTTAAAAAATAAAATAATAATAACAATTATATTTGTAATGTCTGCATGTCTGGGATAGACAAAAGTGGCACTGTCTTCAGGAAGTCTGTCCAACTATTTGGCTTCGCCGACGACGTTGATATCGTAGCACGTAACTTTGAGACGATGGCGGAAACGTACATCAGACTTAAGGCTGAAGCTGGTAGGATTGGGCTTGTGATTAATGCATTAAAAACAAAATATATGAAGGGAAGAGGCTCGCGAGAAGACAATGTTAGCACAAGTTCAGATCGACGGTGATGAAATCGAGGTAGTAGACAAATTCGTGTATCTGGGCTCATTGGTGACCGCCGATAACGACACCAGCAGAGAAATACAAAGGCGCATTATGGCTGGCAATCGTGCCTACTTTGGACTCCGAAGGACGCTAAGATCGAACAAAGTTCGCCGAACCACAAAGTTGACCATCTACAAGTCATTAATTAGACCGGTAGTTCTCTACGGCCACGAAACATGGACATTGCTAGTGGAGGACTAACGCGGCCTTGGAGTCTTTGAACGGAAGGTGCTGCGTACGATCTACGGTGGAGTGCAGGTGGAAGACGGAACGTGGAGGAGGCGAATGGACCACGAATTGCACCAGTTGCTGGGAGAACCTCCCATCGTACACATCGCAAAAATCGGTCGACTACGATGGGCTGGGCATGTCGTAAGAATGTCGGAAGACAGCCCTGTAAAAATGGTTCTCGAAAGCGAACCGACAGGCACAAGAAGAAGAGGCCCACAACGAAGGGGGGGGATCCAACAAGGAGAAGGCCACCCGGCGGACCCCCGGCGGACCCCCAAGTAACCACGAGGCTGTAATAGCATGCATATATAGGGCATATGTATTACGTCTAGTGCATCATTGAAGTTGGATTAAAGCTGGAAAGGGCCCCACTAAGATCGAACTAATGCTAAACCTTTTGTAATGCCATAAAACATTGCTAAAGTAGCATTATTGCATTAGTAATGCATCACTACATTCTTAAGCTAATCTAACGCTTCATTACTTGACAACTGTTGAATTGATGCGATCCCGCATTACCGATGTTGATTTTGGGTTAAATAAGTGCAATAATATAATGCTTGTGGTTACTTGGGCGAGGCTGGCGATGTACAGCCATGGACCGATTACTATGGAAATAGCTTCAGTGTACAGCAGAGGCCACAACGGCCTTAGTCTGATTGGTAAAGTAAGGTAAGCATGTCTGCAGATTTGGGTCTTGCTGCAATTGTAGACGGACTTGCATTATCACAGCCACGAGGGAAAAAACGATTCAAAACTATTTCACAATACTTGAGAATTTCAAGGATGATCTGAAATTATATAAGGCTTGCTTCATTTAGAATTGGAACAAACTTTTGCTCATATTGTGGCGCTCCTGGTGGACGGATTTGGAAGTTCGTGGCGCCCAATTTTGTCAGCTTCACGTATGTATTTTTGACATTCCGCAAATTGACTGTACACAAAGTACAATCAACATGGAATCCGAAAGAAGGAAAAAAATTGTGCACAGTTATTTGGAAAATCCATTGTGGTCTGCATCTAGGCTAGCTAAAAAGCTGAAATTGCCCAGAAATACCGTATGGCGCGTTATCAAACGGTATAAGGAAACATTGACGACGATTCGGAAGCCTCAAGCCAATCGTCGGAGTGGAACTGTCGATCGGAAACTGCGTGGTAAGATTTTGAAGACGATTAAGAGGAATCCCAATCTGTCGGACCGTGATTTGGCCAGAAAATTCGGTGCTGCCCATAGTACCGTGAGGAGAACTCGACTCCGGGAAGGAATCAAGTCGTATCGAGCTAGCAAACAGCCGAATCGGACCATAAAACAGAATATTGTAGCCAAAATCCGTGCTCGGAAGCTATACGACCAGGTGCTGACCAAATTCGACGGGTGTCTTCTGATGGACGATGAAACCTATGTCAAGGCTGACTTCGGGCAAATCCCAGGTCAAAAATTTTACTTGGCAACGGCTCGGGGGGATGTTCCAGCCAAATTTAAATTTGTTTTTGCCGACAAATTTGCACGAAAATTCATGATTTGGTAGGGCATTTGCAGCTGTGGCAAAAAAACGAAAGTTTTCGTTACAAATAAGACAATGACGTCGGAACTATACCAAAAAGAGTGTCTCCAAAAACGAATTTTGCCGTTCATTCGATCCCACGACCATCCCGTAATGTTTTGGCTAGATTTGGCAAGGTGTCATTACAGCAAAATCGTTCAAGAATGGTATGCAGAGAAAGGGGTCCAGGTTGTTCCGAAAAACCTTAACCCACCCAACTGCCCCCAGTTCCGCCCTATTGAGAACTACTGGGCAATCATGAAGAGGAGACTCAAGGCAAAGGGAAAGATTGTCAAAGACATCAATCAGATGAAGACCTGGTGGAATAAGATAGCTAAAACGATGGACGAAGAAGGTGTGCGCCGCCTAATGAGCCGTGTTACAGGAAAAATTCGAGAATTCCTTCGAAACCGTGACGAATAATTTTATCCGTATTTTTTTCTTAAAAGTATGAAGACAACGCTACATTTGTATAAAACAAGATCTTGAATTCAATAATAAATAACTGAAATACAGGCAATTGTTTTTGTTCCAATTCTATCTGAAGCAAGCTTTAGGGTACGGGACGGGTTTTAAGCAGTTTAGTCAGCACCTGCGACATTTGATGAAGCTGTATGTAATCTTTAATTAGAACTGCCAATATTCGGACATTAATCTCTCTGCTTACGTCTGGTCTATCGAAACATACATTCAGCACCGAGCATTAGGCTCAGAAAATTTCATAGCCAAGGAATAAAGTTCCCAATTACAGGGACTACTTAAACGCAAGCGGATTGCTTTCCGATTAAAAAAATGTTTTCTTCAGGTGCTCAATCTGTACATAAACTAACAATATTGTATGAGTGCGATTCTGCGCATGTGTGCGAAGGCGAAATGAAATAGGCCAGTTGACGATTTGCTGCAAACGTCAATTTCCTCAAACAGCTCCTTCGTTTTACCCTACCGCTCTCGAAAACAATCAACCAGAACATGTCGATTGCTACAACCACAAACTCGTCTCCTAGCAGGTTATGAGAAAAACGTACACGACCAAACTTTTAGTTTGTCATTGATCTTTAGATTGTGTATTTCTTATTTCATTTACTCTCACGCAAATCTCAGCCAAAGCGACTGTGACGACAAACGGGCTGCTTCGTTTCAAAACAAACAAATGCAAGAGACAGCAGGCTTCACGTTACATTACCGGTGCGCTATATCCATGGTTAACAAAGAAGACAGGAAACATGGGCTCTCTCAAAAGCAACAGTGATGCCATAGCTGCCGCTCAACAGCGAAGCATTATTTATCGTTGGGTACATTTGGACAGCTTCAAAACATATTTTTTATTGCAAATGATAGTGCCAGATGGTGAACAATATTATCATAAACATAGATCAACCTCCAATGGCTGGAAGAAACATGAAATAAATAGTGATTTCAGATTATCTAAATATGTAATAAATTTAACTCAATGTTCAACATCACATTCTGGCAACCAGCCTAGTTGTGAAAGAGAGAGCTGATGAAGACATGCTCTCCGGTACACACGATTAAATGCAAAATACATAAAGGCAACATTTGGGCGAACTTCTTCAGCAGGTAAAAAACTGATGGTTTTCTAGATGATGTATTTTAAATCTTCAAAATTACAGTAATAAATTGAATCATGGAACCAATACATAATGCTTATGATGGTATCATTAAAAATGAAATAATTTGGAAAATGTAGGAGTTATAGAGCTATTTCCTAAGAACTGATTAAAATAGTGACCCCTGATTAAGCCGTTCCCTACCCTACCGTAGAATAATTCCATTTTTCTTGGTAGGGTAAGATTTCAGCATACTACCATACCGGGATCGCGCTGCCTACATCGCGTTGGTGGAGCTGCCACCTTAGGTATAGCTGATACGATACAGCGTTTCTTACTAAGCCGCTGGATGCCAGGACGGACGCTGTTTGAGCCGCACCTCCTTGGTGGACAGACGCTCGGTACGCACCTCCTCAATCTAGCTGAAGTCAGAAGGACAACAGAGCCCAGGCTGCACTACCAGCGAAGTACGCAACCCTTAGCTGGCGGTCTTTGTCATCTCTTGACCCATGGAAGCACGAGGTAGGAACTTGTGAGGACCAGAACTATGTTGCGGTGACGCACGCTTCATCACAGTTGTCGACTCACTATTTTGCAGCCCCCAAACGGTCAAGAAGTATTTGGCCAAAATGGATATCCACCTGCGAAAGCGTCAGTCCAAGCCAGCCGTGTCGGAGAACCAAGCGGAAACCCAGAAACAACGGCTGAAGATTGTGGTCAAAGAGATCTTCCCGGCAAAGCGGACCGTGGTAGTCGTTATGGACTCACGTTGGGCGGCAACGACTGGCAAGACAAAGACTCCCCGACAAAAATTGGCAGCGATGTGAAGTACATAGCGCACACGAAGTTCCCAAAGAAGGTGTTGGTGTGGCTCAAAATCAGTGAAAAGATGACTCAGTGACTCATATCGCTCCACAACCACCGTGTTCACCTGATTTGGCTCCGTGTGACTTCTGGCTATTCCCAAAACTCAAAAGACCACTTCGAGGACACCGTTTTGTATCGATTGAAGAAATTCAACGAGAAACGCTGCGCGCATTGAGGGGCATCCCGGAAGCCGACTATATGGCCTGCTTCGCGGATTGGAAAAAACGCTGGCATAAGTGCATTGCATCAGAGGGGGACTACTTTGAAGGGGACAAAATAGATTTTGATGATTAAATAAAGATTTTTTGAAATATAACAAAAGTCACCTTATTTTTTTAACACAGTAGTAGGCTTCTTCAAATGCTTAATGTCGTTTTCGGTTTTAAACCTGGGTCAGGTATGACTCTGACTCGCAATTTCCGAACGAAAACGGATTCAGAGTCGCGTCAGTATGATGGTATTAGTGCAAAACATAAACATAAACAAACATAAACATTTTATTTTGACAGTTCATGTTTGTGTGTGCTGGTGAACCCAGGTTGGACCTCGAAAAAACTTGAGAGCGAACCTCATCGATGTTGGGTCGGATCCAGAGCGGATCCAGGTCCGACCCGATTGAATAAAAACACGTTTTGACAGCTGTTAGGGCGGACCTAGGGCGAACCCAGTTCCGCACTGACAATAACCGAAAACGACATAAGTGTGAGGTGATGGGGTGTGATATGTATGGGATATAATAATTTTTGTACGTACACATCCCATTTCTTGCTCACGCAATTGAAACGCCAAAGAAGTCTATTTTAGATCAAATTATTATTTGTATCTCTGTTTATTTACATTTATACATTCGTCCCACGAGGAACATACCTTCATGTAAGTACCTTGCTATTTTATACTAGCATGTCTAAAAATGTTCTCTAAGCTTGGACCGTGTAAAATGTGTGACTTCAACCGCAAGATGTCACGACTAAGAGCAATCAAAATTCATCAATTTTTGACATCAAAGTTATACTTCCGGTCCGTGCCACCTTGTACTCGGTCTTCGTCTTCAGCTTTTGTTGTATTTTACGGTCGCGCTGCACTGTCGGGCAACCGGAACAAGGCTTCCGTTCGACGTTGTCGCCTTTCTACAGAAGAGGATGTTGTAAATGCATGATCGGCTATATCCGGCGGGCACAAAGTGTCTCACAATGTCTAACTTCTTCGCTCCGGGGTGGAACTGACTGTACGAAAAAACCTTCGAGCTTAGTAGTTTGACTGTTTTTGTCATGGCTGCACCAAATCAATTGATAACGCTGTCATTTGTTTTTGCTGTATACAACCAGGGTTGCTACGATTGGGGATGCATAGGTGGGTTTACCACCACATGACAATAAGGACATGAAAAACAGGAATACGGGAAAAACGAAAAGCTACATTATATTCCCTTCATTCGAATTACTATGCATCTCGGCTACATTGCAGTTCATTAAAGTCTATTATTATTGACGAATATTGCGAAAACAACATGTTTTATACAATGTTTTCGTTTTGTGAGGAAATCGGGAAAAATGCACAATTATTGAGGTTTACAATATTGACTGCAATCTTTTTCCCCAAACATATTTATAACGGGCCTTTCGGATGTAATATGGTTGGAGTAACCATGATTACTGTGAGAATATTTGATGTTTCTACCAGCAAAACAATATCATGTAACTTCTGTAAGCCAACTCGTTTTTCAACGCAACGTTATCAACACAATAAAAAAACAAAAGCTGGAAGCTGGACGTTTTTTTTACCGTATTTCAGCACTTTGTGATAACTTATTTCAACAGCCCATTCATCGCAGCAATTGGTCAGTGTCATTATTCATGTTATCATTTACGTTTTTGCACTTGAACGAATCGCTTTCTTCGCACCCAATTGATGATCGGTGGCGCACTTAATAAATTATGCGAATATC
>JAHHFK020002791.1:0-100619 GCA_024533555.2 Aedes koreicus
GCATTAGTATGATTGTGTTGCAAGTACAATCATACCCTATGCCCAGGGAGTCGAGAAATTTTCCTTAACGAAAAATTCCTAGACCCGACCGGGAATCGAACTCAGCCACCTCCAGCATGGTGTTGTTTTGTAAAGCTTGCTTCAGATAGAATTGGAACAAAAACAATTGCCTGTATTTCAGTTATTTATTATTGAATTCAAGATCTTTTTTTTATACAAATGTAGCGTTTTCTTCATACTTTTACTAAAAAATACGGATAAAATTATTCGTCATGGTTTCGAAGGAATTCTCGAATTTTTCCTATAACTATTTCACCAGGTTTTCATCTGATTGATGTCTTTGACAACCTTCCCCTTTGCCTTGAGTCTCCTCTTCATGATTGCCCAGTATTTCTCAATAGGGCGGAACTGGGGGCAGTTGGGTGGGTTAAGGTTTTTCGGAACAACCTGGACCCCTTTCTCTGCATACCATTCTTGAACGACTTTGCTGTAATGACAGCTTGCCAAATCTGGCCAAAACATTACGGGATGGTCGTGGGATCGAATGAACGGCAAAATTCGTTTTTGGAGACACTCTTTTTGGTATAGTTCCGACGTCATTGTCTTATTTGTAACGAAAACTTTCGTTTTTTTGCCACAGCTGCAAATGCCCTGCCAACTCATGAATTTTCGTGCAAATTTGTCGGCAAAAACAAATTTAAATTTGGCTGGAACATCCCCCCGAGCCGTTGCCAAGTAAAATTTTTGACCTGGGATTTGCCCGAAGTCAGCCTTGACATAGGTTTCATCGTCCATCAGAAGACACCCGTCGAACTTGGGCAGCACCTGGTCGTATAGCTTCCGAGCACGGATTTTGGCCACACTATTCTGTTTCATGGTCCGATTTGGCTGTTTGCTAGCTCGATACGACTTGATTCCTTCCCGGAGTCGAGTTCTCCTCACGGTACTATGGGCAGCACCGAATTTTCTGGCCAAATCACGGTCCGACAGATTGGGATTCCTCTTAATCGTCTTCAAAATCTTACCACGCAGGTTCCGGTCGACAGTTCCACTCCGACGATTGGCTTGAGGCTTCCGAATCGTCGTCAATGTTTCCTTATACCGTTTGATAACGCGCCATACGGTATTTCTGGGCAATTTCAGCTGTTAAGCTAGCCTAGATGCAGACCACAATGGATTTTCCAAATAATTTGCACAATTTTTTCCCTTCTTTCGGCTTCCATGTTGATTGTTTACAAAGTAAAGTCGATTTGCGGAATGTCAAAAATACATACGTGAAGCTGACAAGATTCCCAACACGTGGGCGCCAAGAACTTCCAAATCCGTCCACCAGGAGCGCCACAATATGAGCAAAAGTTTTTTCCAATTCTAAATGAAGCAAGCCTTAGCCGCGCCTTTACCGACTGAACTAAGGGAGTGTGGTATATAACTTGATGTAATTGTTGCAATCACTGAAGAGTATGATGGTAGAGTCATATGGCAAAGTTGTAAGGTCAAATAGGTGCCACGAGTTCATCATACTTTTTTAAATTTAGCTTCTGAAATGAGCTATTGGTAAACGCAGTTAAATGACTCAAAAATGAGGTGCCGTCACACTGCACCTTCACGTTTGCATTAAAAAAAATGGACAAAAATTGCCGATTTTCATGGGTTTACCTTAGCCCGCACAGACGAAACTACTCATGCAGCATCAATCATAGTAACCCATGAGTCAGCAGACAAAAGCAGACAAACAGCTCTATCAGTCGAACTCTTACAGTGATGGGTAAAAAAGTGAAGCAACTCCGTTCAGAAGTGTGCGCGTTCAAAGAATGGCACCCCGCCGCGTTGAAAACGGACATCGTGAGGCACTTTGTGGACGCCGGATACGCCCGTGCCGGCATCTACAACATCTTGGCACTATCAGACAACAATCAGAGCATCGAAAGAAAGCCCGGTTCCGGACGGCCGACGACCCTGAGCAACAAGAAGCTCCAAAGGATGCTAAAGAGGAAGACCGAGGGAAAAGTGGCTACATCGCTGCGTGCGCTTGGCCGGGAGGTCGGTTCAACCGGCCAAACAGTGAAACAGTACCTGGCGAACATGAACATAAATGTCAGGAAGCGGAAGTCGCGTCCACTGGTTTCGGAGCTGCAGGCAATGACGCAGCGGCAGCGGCTGAATAAGATGGTCAACTCGATTTTCTCGGCGAATCGCGACGTGGCAGTGGTGATGGACGACGAGACCTATCTCACCCTGGATGGCAATGACTGGCAGGGCACTTCGTATTTTACGTTCCCCGACGAAGGAAGTGAGCTCCGAGGTGAAGTTCATTTCACACACCAAGTTCCCCAAGAAGGTGCTTCTGTGGCTGACAATCAGCGAGAAGGGGATGTCAAAGCCGCTCTTCTTTCGCTACGGACTGGCCATGAACGGGGAAATTTATGGTACGAACTGCCTGCCGGAAGTTGCGTCGTTCATCAAGAAATACCATAAGGGCGAAGACGCGGTGTTCTGGCCGGATCTGGCGTCGGCCCACTACTCGAAGCGATCGTTGGAGGAGATGGAGCGGTTGAATATCGATGTGGTACCCAAGTCGGCGAACTCGCCCAAAAGGCACACAGCTGCGTCCCATCGAGAATTTCTGGGCCAACCTGAAGCGTAAGATCTACTCCAACAATTTTGTCACGAAAACTGACGAGGAATTGATAAGTAAAACGAAGAAAGAACTCAAAAACATGCCTACATACCATGGAGAATGTTCCGGTTAACTGTCGAAAGGCCGCTCTCAAGGGCGGAGAATTTTTTTGCAAGTAAGCTTAAATAGTTACCTTTCATGGAGAATTTACCAAAAGCAATTATCTGTCTTAGCTTTTTTTATCACTATCCGAAAAATGTCAATTTTTTTAAATGCAAACGTTATTATCAATCAGGGAAATTTTCAAAAAACTTTTGATGTGGGTTTGATTTGAAATTTTGTGAGAAAAAGGCAAGCATTGTTTATTTTTTCCTTTGGAGCTTTTTATTCCTTTTATAAGCGACTGTAAGTTCAGTTACTTAAAAAAACGAGTTCCATTCATTTTACGAATTCACGTGATGGGTTTGCTGGCTCTAAGCTCAGATCCCACTGACAATGCAAAATAAAATAAAATTATTTTGAACAGAAAATACAAATCAAATCAGAATTATCATAGTACTGCGTAAGGATCCAGTTTTTGCATGAGATACAAATTATTCCGAGAAGCAGTTTCCGCATCGGTCACACAATGAATCCTCCAAATCGTTGGTAAGCTTCTGCCGCTTTTGTGGTCCTTTTGAAGATGCCTTCTTACCTTTCTTGATGGATGAGGTGTTGTCATTTTTGGTAGAGGCAACACGTTCATCTGGTGGAACCGTGAAAGACGACTTACCAGATTTCACACTTTTATTCCTGCAACCGTTGGCCGCTCTAGCTACCGTCGATGTATCTGCATCCTTTTCTTGAGGAGTCGAGTCCATTCCAGTTTTTTTTTCCAAATTCCTGGTCCGTGA
This sequence comes from Aedes koreicus, assembly GCA_024533555.2. Taxonomy (NCBI): domain Eukaryota; kingdom Metazoa; phylum Arthropoda; class Insecta; order Diptera; family Culicidae; genus Aedes; species Aedes koreicus. The sequence continues at coordinate 3,511 of JAHHFK020002791.1, forward strand.
CCAACGATCGTGCAAATGAGCTTTCGTCGAAAAACTGTTAGGTTACACGGCCATCGTGGCAGCTTTTTGAAAAGCACATCTCATTAGCTGCATGATATTGTACTGACCGAGAACGTGTCCTGGGTTGGATCTTAGGTATGCTTCGGCGGCATTGGAATAATTTGCTTTGAACGGCGGCATAAACGAGACATCCAACGGTTGGAGTTTGTTGCTGCAATGCGGTGGAAGCGAAAGTATGGTAACGTTATACTTTCGAGCTTTCTCGGTTACTGCTAGGTTTTTGGTGTGTGATGAATGGCCATCCACCAAAAGCAGTATTGGATCAGATTCTGAAGCATGAGCATGTTCAAGAAAGTGATTAAAAAATGTATCGAACATATCAGCGGTCATGTATCCTGAAGGATTACATGCGTATTTTGTTCCCGATGGTGTCCCTTGTTTGAGACCATCATGCATTCGAGTACGCTGGAAGCTGACGAATGGCGGAAGATAATGGCCACTCGCTGACATACTCATGACAACGGAAGTGGTCTCTCCTCGTTCCGCTGACGAAATAACCTGCTTCTTTCCCTTGAGTGCAGCTATCTTCTTCTTTTTAGGAGGCACCTGAGAACATGAACATAATGCATTGATATATGCTCCGATCAAGCGAAAAACGCTACACACCGTGGAAATCGCTCTTTCGTCGATATTATAGATGCGTTCCGGACGAAAGTTCTTCTTTCCAAGGGCAGCTTCATACATGTCGAAGAAGGTATTAACTGAAACTTTGTTAAATCCCCAGGCTCTAGCAGCCGACGTGGGCTCCGGCTTGCGGAATGGAAGTTTCGGATTGCGCTTAAAAAATCCGGCCATTCATTTAGTTCCTGCCATTTTCTTCTTTTTGTTGAACGGATGGGCAATCTTATTTTTTTCAGCCAGCATCGAAAGCCAGCTCACGGACATCGTGCATTGTAATGCCGTAAAAACGACTTTCCAGATCAAGCAGGTGCTACAAAAGTTCTGGTTCCTGTTCCGGCGTGCAAACCGTTTCTCGTGATCCCAGTTTCGACTTCACCACCTTTCCCGTAACATGGTCTGCCAACGTAGTCCTCGGAATTCCAAACGTCTTGGCGGCAGGATTAGGGGAACCCCCACGCCCCGTGGGGTCGGTTGCCGGGAGCGGCTGGTGGTTGGTCCTTTTGCGGGGGTGGGTCTGCGGGTTTGGGTGGGGGGCATTTTGATAAAATGGGTGGGGTTTTTTCAAAACCCCCCGTTGTTCGAAGGGGGGGGGGGGTGCCGCGGGGGCGGTTTTTTGGTGTGTTTGCCTGGAACGTTTTTTTTTTTTTTTTAATTATATTTTTTATTTATTTTTTAATATTTTTAAATAAAGGGCGAACACGAAACTGCGACACATTCAACAGGGCATAACTTTTTTTACCATTGGGTAAAAATCAACCAAATTTTGCACACTTTCTCATTTATGTGTATTGTTTACATGCTGTCAAACTCGAAGTCGTGTTTTTCGATTCAACGAAAATGGAGGTGAACCGATGTGAGTCGAGAGAACAAATTCTTTCCAAACACCTGGAATTTCCTGACCTGTCGCACCGGCAGTTGGGAAAATTGTTGAACATTCACCATTCAACCGTCTCCAGAGTGTTGAAGCGGTTCCAGGAGCGGTTGACGTTGGACCACGGCAAAGGAGCTGGAATAAAACCGGGACCGGAGAACAAAAAGACGGAGGGAAAGGTGAAGCGGATGATTAAAGCAAATCCCAACGTCTCAAGCCGTGATTTGGCTAAAAAGATCGGCATGTCGCAGAGCTACGTCCAGAATGCAAAGAAGAGAGCTGGACTACATACATACAAGGTACAGAACTTCCCAAACCGCGATGAGCGGCAACAATCGACGGCTAAAACTCGGGCACGGAAGCTCTACGAGAAGATGCTGACAAAATATGGCTGCTGTGTGATGGACGACGAAACGTATATGAAAGCCGATTTTAAGCAAATTCCGGGGTTGGAGTTTTTCACCGGCAAGAGCAAGTTCTATGTGGACGATAAATTTAAGAAGAAGAAAATGTCGAAGTTCGCCTAAAAATATCTCATTTGGCAGGCCATCTGCTCTTGCGGACTGAGGAGTGAGCCTTTCGTGAAAAAGGGCACAGTAAATGGCGAGATCTACAAATCGGAGTGCCTCGAGAAGCGCCTTTTGCCGTTCTTGCAGCAGCACGACGAAGCTCCGCTATTTTGGCCAGATTTGGCATCATGCCACTATTCTAAAAGTGTCCTGGAGTGGTATGAGGCCAATTCTGTCCATTTTGTTCCAAAGGACATGAATCCGCCAAACTGTCCGGAGCTGCGCCCGGTGGAGCAGTACTGGGCAATGATGAAGCGGGAACTTCGGAAGAGCAAGAAGACAGTCAATGACGAGAAGGACATGTTAAGAAAATGGAAAAAAACTGAGAAACTGGTACCGGATGACACTGTAAAGACTTTGATGGAGGGCATCAAGCGAAAATGCGTTCAATTTTACACTCAAGGCTCCATCGATTAACTTTTTGAAGTAAATATATGTATAAAACTACCCTAAAATTTTGGTTTGATTCTAAACATTATAAGAAAATTGGCATGACATTTTCGGTGTCGCAATAATTTCGTGTTCGCCCTTTACAGTGCAAATGAAAGTACGCGATCGACGGAATTGAATTTCTGTACTTAATAATTCGTCAAGACGTTAAGATCTACCATCGAAAAATTACATCCGGTATTGCTGCGACGACGCTTGCATTTATTTTGTTTATTTTCTTCGCGTTTGACAGTTCACAGTGGGTATGATGTGTTTCGAAATGGTAAAAATGATAAATACTAATAATAGGTACAGTCACCGCCAAAATAAAGTTCCCACTTTTCTCATGAACACGCTTCATCTCTGAAGTCATTGAAAAACTCATTATGTCGTATTCATATATTTTTCTAAGCATGATAATATTATTATTTTAAAGATGCATGTGTATTTTTGCAATGGATAATACACATTTTTGCAAAATTATTTTTTGAACCATACGTGGTGTAAATTTGGTGTGTCATAATAAAGTGCTCAATTGAAAATATATTATGTGTATGTAATTTTTACATCCAAACGCCCCTCGTATTTGACGTTCCAAGTGTTTGTTGATCTTCTTACGGATTTAAGTTGTCGGTCAGAAAGATTCAGTGCGAGTTATCTAAATAACCATGGATAATACGGTGGCAAGCAAAACTATTCCCTTGCAGATCCGAAAATGTGTTATTCGTGACATCGAGAAAGGTGAATCGCATCGCAAGATTGGTGAAAAGTATGGAAACAGCAAAGCAGCGGTTACCAAACTTTTCGCAAAGTACAAAACCTATGGTTCAGTAGCTGATCGCCCAGGAAGGGGAAGGAAACGTAGAACAGATTCCCGAACAGATGCGAGAATCATTCGAGAAATTAAGAAAAATCCGAAGGTTACCCTCAGGGAGATCAAGGAAGTGATTCAACAACCGATCTCGGACAGTACTCTACGCAGAAGGATCGCTGAACACGGTATGAAGAGCAGGTTTTGTAAGAAGTTGCCTTTTATTAGCAAAGTCAACAAAGCGAAACGACTCAAATTTGCTCGGGAACATGCTGATAAACCTTTAGAATATTGGAAGACTGTGGACTGATGAGTCCAAATTCGAGTTGTTCAACAGCAAAAAACGAGCTCGTGTATGGCGTAGACCTGGAGAGGCGCTTCATGATCGACATATCCAGGGCACAGTGAAGCATGGTGGAGGGAACGTGATGGTATGGGGGTGTTTTTCTTGGGCGGGTGTTGGTGCTTTGGTAAAAATCGATGGTATTATGACAGCAGATTCATACATCGACATATTGCGTGAGAATTTGGAGGTTTCGTTGGTGAAAACTGGGCTGGAAAACAAATTTGTGTTCCAGCAAGATAATGACCCAAAACATACCGCGAAGAAGTCAAAGGCATTCTTCCGTTCCTGCCGTATTCAACCTATGGAATGGCCCCCACAGAGTTCAGATCTGAACCCAATAGAGAATCTGTGGGCCATCTTAGATTCACGAGTTAATAAGACAGGAGTGTAGAGAGTATAGCATGTAATATGTAATTACGTGCTTCGCGCAACACAAACAACTGATTAGTTTAAATGTATGTAATATGTATTAATCAATCATATCTTAGCAAAATCTAGAAAACAATAATGCTACTCCATAGAAAATACTCTCATATATAAAGAAGTTTATATTGTTCATCACTTTTCATGAACATCGCTAGTAGGTTAGATTTGAACGACCCTACTAGTGTCCTTTGCCCCTGCGTTGCGTAGAATCAAAAAGTTTGCGTTGCTAGGAGTATCACTAAAAGTAGGCATTGAACGTAAAACAATCAGTCTTGTGAATAGTGTACCAGTGAAAGGCAGATCAAGAAATGAGCTCCGGATATTGGGAAGTTTCCAATATGGATTACGCTGGTGACGATGATCAGTGGAATCACGACAAGGAGTTACCAACAAACATAACTATTTTCAAGCTCTTGAGAACGCCTGGGAAGATCTTGACCCACAACACCTGAAGAAGCTGGTGCAGAGTATGCCGAAACGTTTGCAAAAACTGTTGAAGGGCAGGGGAGGACACATCAACTACTGATCACTCAACAGACTGGATCTACAACTTGTTTTTTTTTTAAAGAAAATAAGAAGTGGGCACTTTATTTTGACATGCATAATTTCTACTATAGTTTGATCTTTCTTGAAGAAAAAAATGAATTTGCAGGACAAGTGTTTTTTTATGTACCAGACAAGAAAAGAACATAATAAATATGCCATCAAAACAACAAAACTTAGAATCTTTCACTTATTTTACAGTTTGCTGCACAAAAAGGAGAAACTGGGTTAGGTGGGCACTTTTTTTCTGGAGGTGACATAATATTTGTTGATTGTTTTCTAGTAAAACCGTTGGGGTGACGGGCTTACCCACCATGACGGGTAACCCACATTTCCCCTACTATGCTCATTTATTGGACCGATTCGATGCTGAATTGAAGCAAAAACGACCCCATTTGGCGTAGAAAGAAGTTCTTTTCGCACCAGTTCACTCATCAGCAATCGAATAACGCTACGAATAGCTGCCTCATCCACCGTATTCTCTAGATTTGGCCCCATGCGATTTCTTGTTGTCGACAAACATGAAACAATGGATTGGCGGAAAGCGATTCACGTCAAACGATGAAGTCTTTGCCGCAACATCACATTTCTTGGATGGCTTGAAAAAGTTGGAATATCGCTGGACCAAATGTATCGAGTTGAAAGGAGACGATATTGAGAAAAAAATAAAAAAAAAAAAGGTTAAAACAATGCGTTTTCTTGCCTAACACAGGTACTTATCATATAGCCCTCGTACAGTAATGCAAACATAAAATTCACGGCAAACACGATAGTTTTGTAAATTTGGAAGATCAATTCATTTGATTTGGAATGCGCTCTTGCTTTGGTTTGGTGAATGATTTTCCCAAAGCTCTGCCTCGCATCTTCAAAAAAAGCCAATGAATTCTGTTTGATATTACGTCAACTTCGTCCAAGCTGACCATATTTACAATACAGTCTTCCTTTATTGGCTTTTGGATCAACGTTTTTCTCGGCGTAACGAGCGTCGAGTCGTCTATATGCAATAACTTGACTCGGCTTGACTCAGCTCAATAAACCAATCTATTGCCAGTCTAGCGGGGCGCGTGTCGAGCGTGTCTCCAATATTGTTTTTTTTTTTACCGCAAAAGCCGTTTAGAGGGAATATTATTTCGGACGCAACGTGTCTGCATTCTATATATGGATGTAGTATGTACAAACAACGTTCTAGACCAACTTATTTGGTAGGTCTACGCATTCATTTCACGTCAAATGGAGCAAGCCCAGATAATGCCTCTAATGGAATTTGCAGTGGATAAATTTGGTATTTGCTACAAAACAACAAAGCTTCACTTTGTTTGGGGACGCATAAATCCAAAACAGTGTGCAACACATAAACAACAGCACCAAAACATTGAACAAAAACAACAGTATATCACTAAGCCAACGGAATGCGAGTCGCGAAAATGGCATAATTTCTCGCAAACATAAATATCCAGACCATTCTCGCTTCCTAAAAACCGCCAACCTCGCACATATGCTAATAAATTTCTACATGGAATTGGAGACGGAATGCAGGGGATCACATGGTTCGCTTCGCAGCCTAGTTGGCATGCGGCTTTTGTTCCGCGGCGCTGCACATGCTGCCAACAAATCGCATCTCAGTAAGCGCGGGTGTGCGATTGTGCCTTTCTTTCGGATCGTAAACCGACTCAGGCGGCCTTGAAAATTGCTCCCAGATGTTTTGAGCAAACTGTGTGCCAGGAGGAGAATATTTTCATCGGAGCAGGCCAGCCTGCCATCAGTCACCCTAGAGTATGGACGGACGCGAAAATGAAACGATTAAACGTTGTAGCTCAGATAAATTTGTGAAGAATCGTTAAACAGTTTATGACGGCCATAAACGCCTTAAGGATTTGATAACGCTTCAAATGGGCGAGAGTTAGAATGGCAGTCAGTTACTACGCCGGGGAATTCGAACGTTTACTTCATTGCTTCTCGTCTTGAACGGGGCAAAGTAAGATGCGTCATTATGGTCGCCAGTTCCGAAATGACAATTTCTAATGTTTATTGTTTCATTTTAGTGAAGCATAGTGAATTCAACTAATCCCAACTGCCCGATATGCCTAGGTGTTAGTCCTCGGTTTGCAAGTGATTAAATACTAATAATGGCCAACACAATTCCACTAATTCTGTTTACCGAATACAACCAATCACACATGCGTGCGGTTAATCGTCACCCTCAATATGTTTTCCGACCGATGGCTTCCAACATAGCGCTTGGCTGATCCAAGCAGGGGGTGATTTATGCGAAAGCATATTTTTACTATGCCGCTTCCGGCTCCACATCACATCATCGACCGGCATCATTTGTGCGTTTATGTGGAAGTGATCACATTTGGACCCATCATCCCGTTTCGGTGCTTGCATCGCTCTGGAACCTTCTCCTAAGGAGGATGATTTATTTTCGGTGTTCAGTCGCCCACCGAGGGATAGACATTAGGGGGAGTGCTACAGTCCCCCGTTATTACCGATATGGGCCTAGGGATATGAAGGACGACATTAAAAGCACTTGCTATGGGGAGAAGAACTGACACAAATAATGGCAACAGCTGAAAGCTATTTATTAAGTTATAGACATATAACGTCTCGTCGGGTTACTGGAGTGAAAAGGCTTGAACGATGCTTGATCAACGGTAAGTGTTTTATGCCATTGAGTGAGTCATAATAGAGAGGTTATTTCAAGAAGTGTCTTGCTCACGGTACAGTCAAGTATTAGCCATAATATCAAATTTTACAAAACTTCCATCTGTTCGTGACGCAAAAAAAGTAAGAACAAATAAGGTCATAAGTCTGCAGTGGCGCAAAAAATCTGCAAAGGAATTTAATTTGATTTTGAATGGGCATTCATTTGGCCATGGTAGGCCCGAAAATCGTACGCAGAAAACAGAATGCAGAAGGCAGGCTGGAAACACGAAGAAATTGAAAGACGTGATGCTTTCTTCGCCGCAATCCGTTGGCCGGACACATGATGCCGGCAAACCACAACATCAAATCTTCATTACCAGCACCACCACTTTCGTTGTCGTTCGGAGCTGAGATGGTTGGAGAATTCTCGGATAAAATTTATTAGGCGATTCTTTACGAAAAACCCGGTCAAATTCGGTGAAAAATTTGCATATATTGAGGATAATTGGTTTCGTTAATAGCAGTTGGCAACAGACGGCGGCGCCGTCTGTGACTTTTGGGTTTGAAAACTAATTGGAATTTCATTCCGACCACACATTGCTCACTGTAAGGGGGGTGGTGGGCAAAGCGAAACCTCCCAGTTCGACAGTAATATCCCACAGCAGTGGCGCGGATGCCCATTGTTGCATACTTTTGCGTATTTTGCGCTTTCTCAGCACGGAGAATAATCGAACGATGAAAGCAAAAGTGATTTAGAGCGCCTTCTGCTGCAGGCGACAGGTTTACTGGCTCCTCATCTTGGCTGTCGTCGTAACGTGAACAGATGTGGTGAGGATGGTCACGGAACGATTTCAGGATGAGATAACCGTTTCCGAGGAAAGTGAAATGGTATTCAACCAATAAGATGAAATTAGTGAGATGTCTTCCTAATAATCAGAGTAATACAAAGTTTTCCGCAGCATTTCATCGAAATTTTCAGATGCCTCAAAGATCTTAGCTGAGTGAAATTGAGAAGAAAAACTCGTTGAAGGTGATCATAAACATTTGTTCGAAAATATCGCCATATAATTAACTCTCTTCTTTTTTTTCTTTCATAGCGTGACAATAGAGACATCCAACTTGAAAAAAAGAAGTAGACATGGAGTGGTAGAGTTTTTGACATCTTACAGCACGACAAGCAAATTTATTTATTTCTTTGTCGTCAATCAATAGTAGACCGTTTTGTTACAATAGTACTTACATTTTATGTTTCACTTATATATACAGTACGCCTTAGGAAACTAACACATCAGATTTGCATTTTTAATGTTTTGAATCGTTCGTCATTATCTGATTGAATTGAAGTATTGTTTTAGTTTTGTTTTGGTCATAGTAAAGTCTACATTTTCTCCATGCTTATTGTAAGTTGCCATCATCTGATTCAGAGGTACAAATTTGGCGTAATTTGTACGATGTTGGCTTGTAATAAATATATTTCTATTTCGTAGTTGCCGCGACGGTATGTAAAAATTAAGTTTTGACAAAAGTTCTGCTGAATCAACGCGTTGCGAAACAATGTCATTTACGAATGATACTAATGCAAATTCACGGCGCTCTTTTAATGATTGGATGCTGATGAGCATGCAGCGGGCTTCATAAGATGGAAGCGGAAACCTTGTCCAACCTAATTTACGAAGTGCATACAGTAAAAATTGCTTCTGTACCGATTCTAGTCGTTCTTCATGGGTGACTGAAAATGGTGACCAAACTACGCTACAATATTTCAGTATTGACCTCACATATGCAATGTACAATGTTTTTATTGTGTACGGATCATGAAAATTGTAACAAAAACGTTTTATAAATCCAAGCATATTATTTGCTTTGTTGATGATGGTATTGTAATGTTCAATGAAAGTTAGTTTCGAGTCCAAGATAACTCCTAAATCCCTTGTTCTTTTACATTTCTCAACTGGCTGATTCCCTAGATTGATAGTTATGTCTGGGGTGTTTCGTTTCCTACTAAAAGCTATCGAATTACATTTCTTTACGTTCAGCTGTAAAAGACTTTTGTTGCACCAAATATAGAAATCATTTATTTCTTTCTGGAATGTCATGATATCTTCTTTGTTTCTTATTTCTAAAAATAGTTTCATGTCATCAGCGTAAATAAGAAATTTAATGTTTTTGAGAATAAAGGAAATGTCATTTACATACAAAATGAATAAAAGAGGACCTAAGTGAGAGCCTTGGGGGACTCCAGAAGTGACCTTAATAGGATTTGATTTCTTCCCTTTGAATCTAACTATTTGTTGACGGTTAGTAAGATAGGATTCGAGCCATCGGAGGATTCCTGCCTCAATTCCCATTTTTCGCAATTTGAATAGAAGCATGGGTATGTCAATGCGATCAAAAGCCTTGCTGAAGTCTGTATAAAGAGCTTCTACATGGTTACCATTGTCCATTGCTATCAGTGAGTAGTTGACGAATTCCAATAAATTTGTGCTAGTTGATCGTCCTTTGAAGAATCCATGTTGCTTATTAGTCAGTCTGTTTTTGATTTGAGAAAATAATTTTTCATTGATAATTGCTTCAAAAAGTTTAGGAATGCAGGAAATAATGGCAATTCCACGATAGTTACAAATGTCCGATTTTTTTCCACTTTTAAAAATAGGTACTAGATAGGAACTTTTCCAAAGTTTGGGGAAGATCCCAGATTCCAGTGACATATTAAAAAGCCAAAATAAAGGTGCTGTAAGTTCTAATGTTCAGTTCTTCATAAATACGGGTGGTATTCCATCAGGGCCAGAACCTTTGGAAACGTCTAATTTATTCAAACCTTCCAAGATGTCTTGAAATTTGACTTGATTAACTCCAATGTCCCTTGAAAATTCTGGGAAGAAATTGAAATATTCATATTCAATTCAATTATTCAATTTCTAGGAAGAATGTTGCAAATAGATTGCAAATTTCTTCCGCGTTATCACCAACATTTGAGTCAAGATGCATTCTAGATGGGAAATTGTCAGATTTCAGCTTAGTTTTAACATAATTGAAGAATTTTTTTGGACAAGACTTAATTTCATGTTCGGTTTTTGAATTATGCTCATCATATGCATTACTAATAGCTAGATTCAGTTCATCGCAAACCTTCAAATAGTATGTTAGATTATTACTGTTACCATCTCTTTTATACATTTTGTGGGCCTTTTGCTTCCGATTTTTTAATTTTTTTATTTCTTTATTATACCAAACTGGGTGGTTCGAATTACCTTGTCGCCTAATTTTTTTGAGTGGTACTTGTTCAACTACTATTTCAAACAATAATTTATAGAAAACCTCAACAGAAGTTTCAACATTTGCTTCATTCTTAAAGATCGTTTGCCAATCAATCCCGTTAAGTTTGTGTCTTATGATATCATAATTTGCTAAATGATATTGAAAGACCTCTTCATATTCATAGTCGTTGGGTTTTTCGTATTCATGAACAAATAAGGAAAACTCAATTGCTGTGTGAAAAGCTTCATTTTTCCATAATGGAAAAATAGATTTACTTACACAGAAGTCTTCCTGAATATTTGTCAGTAAAAAATCTAAATAGCAATTTTGTTGGTTTTTTACATGGTTAATTTGATTGAGCCCCAAGCCTGCAGTTTTGTCGAAAATAAGCTGCAATGTTTCATTCTCCCCAACGACTGGTAGTAAGATGCACTCGTTTTCATTGTCTAGAATGAAGTCAGCACTACGTTGATTAAAATCACCGTATATGTGAACTTTCACTTCTGGGGAAAGTTCAGACATAATTTCATCAGCAGTTTGAAAAAAAATGGTCATATGCTTCTTTGCGAGCGTTATTTGGGGGAAAATACACTGTGGCAAATACATGTATTTCACCTGCCATGTGTACTTTAACCCATACATGTTCGAATTCCTTAACTGTAGATGTATCAATGATTTCTGAATTAAATTTGGTAGAAATAGCTATTAAAACACCCCCACCTGACTTCTTTTCAGAAATTTCCAAATTGCGGTCATTTCTAAAAACATTATAAGAATTTCCGAAGACTTCTTCACTCCTAACGCTTTGATCCCAACTGGTTTCAGTTCCCATTATTATTGGGAATGAGCAACCCAAAATTTTATTATGAATTTCTTGAATTTTTACCGCACTTTTCATACGGTTAAAATTTTGGCAATAAACTATTATTTCGGTACTTAATTGTGTTTTAGGTGGAAGCGTTTGCAGACTCGAGTTAGTCGATAAATTAAAATTATTAAAACTAATTACCCCTCTCTGATCTAGAGATGTCGTCAAGTTCTCGTTATCGTCGTGCGCTTCAAAATCATTATCCTCCTCTAAGGGTTTCGTCACTACCGATGAAAACTCGAATGCCCATGCGAGCATGAACATGACTCACATGGTGTTGCTGAAAAACTCGCCGGAGCCAACCAGTTGGGTGAGTGTGCAGGAGCTATGCGTGAAGATTCATCAGATGCCGGGTAAGGGTGTAGGATTTCGCCTCGTTGAAATTGTATAGGTTGATAGTTAGGTGGCGGCCTGGAAAAACGATACTTCGCTGCCGCTAGTAGGTCTCGATCATGTGGTAGTGGATTGTGTGGATAGCCGATGGTGTTGAGATTATTGTTGTTGTTGCATTTATTGTAGAAAACAGTTGAGTGTGTACGGTTGCTATTGTTGATGTTGTTGCTGTTGTTGTTGTTGTTGTTGTTGTTGCTGTTGCTGTTGTTGTTGTTCTTGTTGTTGTTGGGACGACCATTTGAGAATACTTCCAAAAAAGCATGTTGTGCAGTGTCTCTTCCAACCCCCGAGCATCTTGACCAGGGAACTGGCAGGCAGCCATTTTCCTGTATCCAGCATCTCTAACATTCAAACGTCAAAATATTCATTGTTTGTAAACAACACTGGCGTAAGTACCCGTAGTTACAAACGTCAGACGGGCCTTATTCGAATAAGGCCCGTGATATGTTGTATACTGTCAAACACTAGTAAATAGGATAGGGTTGCAAGGCCCCTGATCTTGACAGATGAGCTTAGTTTCACGTACCCATCTACAAATTGTAGATGTCTCTACCGTGCATAAACAAAAGGGCCATCCATTCTCGATACTATCGCTTTTAATCTTTGGAATACATGTTTTCGTTTCCTTATGTGTGAAAAACAGTCCAAGGACAAATTTTTATTGAGGCATAATGTTGATGTGGCTTTCTTTCCATCAATTTTATTTCAATTGTATCGAATATATATCAGCATTACTTGAGAATGGGAATAATGGAAAGTGAAACAGAGAGAGAGAGAGAGAGAGATAGAGAGAAACGGGAGATCGTCAAAAAGTACCGATAATCGCTCAAAAGAGCACATACCAAAATTATGCGTAAACACAGATTACCTAATATTGGGTAAGTATTGAAGGCAGATTAACGTTAAAAAATACCGATTTTGTATCGATATTTTTATTGAAAATAAGGTATTTCTTTGTAGTTTTATTTTGCAGAATGCTTCAAAAAAGAAAATTTAACTATTTATTCATTCGGATAGTACTTCAAATAACGCACATAAGGAGTAACAAATGTTCAAATGTATAAAAATGTGAATATTATTTTCTGTATGCAAAAAAAGGTATTAATAAAATATGGAGGAATCCAAGTAAAGCTAAAGTGAGGTTAAACATCGTAGTAGCTAAAACTGCAATTGATAATAACTTTCTGGCTATTTTTTAAACTGCATGTAATTGGTCAGTATCGTCATTATCGACGATTTTCTGCGTTTTTTTATCACCAATTACTTTGCCTAAACAGCTCAATAATTTTTCAAGAGCGCCATCTACGACGTTTAACTTCACTTTTGCGTTACCTGGATTCTTCATTACAGAAAAAATGTCTGCATCGACCCAACATTTTGACACGTTCATTTTTTTGCTCCGGAGTGAAATCGAATTGCACCTCGGGATTCACGTCGGAGCTAAAGACTGTATTCGATGAAATTTGGACACACAAAATAGGTCACCAAAAATTTTCCTTGAGCCCGATTCTTTTCGAACTTTCTGGAAATAAAGTACTAGTAAATGGTTAAGTTTTGACATCATTGGTTTATTGAACCTCTTCTCCCAACCCAAATGCCCGCACCATTGCCTTGACCCCTTTCATCAAATTTTGGGCAATGAAAGGACCGACTTGCTTACTTACTTTTAACCGCACTTTCTTTAGTTCAAGTTCATTTTCTATCAGTTTTGGAGTTTTAACGAGCTTTGCCTTCATGATTGCCCAACATTTTTCAATTGGGCGAAGTTCCGGAGTGTTTGGAGGGTTGACGTCTTTTGGTACAAAAACTACATTATTATCTTTGTACCAGTCTAAGACGGGCCGGGCATAGTGGCAAGATGCCAAATCCGGCCAAAACAGTGTCGGGCCATCGTGAGATCTCAAGAAGGGCAGAAGTCGTTTTTGGAGGCATTCGTCCTTGTAGATTTGTCCGTTGACGGTCCCAGAGGTGATGAAGGGCTGACTCATTTTGCCACATCCGCAGATCGCTTGCCAGACAAGGAAGTTTTTGGCGAATTTCGACAGTTTCTTCTTCCGTACACTCTCCGGAACGGCCAACTTAGAGGTGGCGACGTAGTGTTCCTGTCCTGGCATTTGTTTGGTGTCGGCTTTACTGTAGGTCTCATCATCCATCACAATGCAGAACGGTTTTGTGAGCCACTCCCTGTACAGTTTTCTTGCACGAGTTTTGGCCACCGAGTTCTGTTTATCGCTCCGGTTCGGTGCCTTCTGGACCTTGTACACATGTAATCCAGAACGTTTCATTGTTTTCTGCACAAAACAAACTGAAACTTTCGCCTTTTTCGCAACATCCCTGATCGAAATGTTGGGATAACGCTTAAATTGGTTCAATACCATCCTGGCCTTCTCCGGATTTGATGTGCCACGTTTTTTGCCACTACCATTTTTCCGCTTGGTTGTCTTACGGTCCTTGAACGTTTTGATCACATGAGATACGGTTGAATGTGCGATTCCGAGCTGTTTTCCGATCCATCGATGAGAAGCGTTTGGGTTTTCGAAGTGAGTGCTTGAAATTTGTTGGCGCACTATTTCTTCATTCGAAGCCATCACTGAAATCACTCGACCGATTTTCACGAAACTCATTACACAATTGACACAACACAATGAAATACATTCAGTTAAAATTTCAATAATTTTTACCCACACGCTAAAAAGTTACGAACAATTGCGTGTGTCCAAATTTCATCGAATACAGTCTTTAGAATAAAAAAAAAAGAATGCAAAAGTTATTGCTTCAAATATTGGACATGAATAAAATATTTATTTAGAGATTAATAAGAAAAGTAATGGAAGAATCCAAGTTGAAAAAAGAAGAAGACACCGAGTGGCGATAAATCTGAAGAATTTAAATTATTTCCCAATACTGTCAGCTGTCAGATATATCATCACTCGGTGTCTTCTTCTTTTTTCAACTTGGATTCGTCTACAATGTTTTCGCCTGGAAAAATATGGCGACCGCGTTGCTTCAGTGACCATAAATTTATTCAGTTTTGGGTAAATAATAACGTCTTATATTGGAAAATGGAACATTACCCAAATTTCAGTAAAAATGACTTGTTATTATCGTTTTTTTTACTGGCTTTTGGGTATCGGTTATTGTCAACAATACCTAATTTTAGGTAAAATAAATACCTAATTTTAGGTATTCTCATCTTGGCGTGCAGGCTGCAATTTTATGCACGTCTTGCTACACGGTAAAAAATAATCACGATGAAATGAAGTGATTTGCTGTTGAGATCGCACTACTTGATAAGCATAACAATACGAAGGGCAAATCGCTTACAATAGATCATATCACAGCACGATAAAATAAACATCATATCACTTCAGTTTTTATAGTTTTATCCTGCTGTTTTAATGTTCTATGCTTTGAAAGCTAAATGCCGAACATATTGATAGTAACAATCTATAATTTTAAATATAAATAAACCTGGGGTTTCTCGTTGTTTGGTATGAATTTATTTTGTTATGTTATGTTTACGCTACGGAACTATAACATGCTAGAATCCTAATTTGATGATAATAATCATAATTATTATACCATTATAATTATTATGTCATATTATAATATGGAAGTCAACCTAATATAGTGTGATGAAATTTGTCAGAAGCAGATAATTTCCAATGTTAGCCTCCTAGCACAAGTTCAGATCGACGGTGATGAAATCGAGGTAGTAGACGAATTCGTGTATCTGGGCCCATTGGTGACCGCCGATAACGACACCAGCAGAGAAATACAAAGGCGCATTATGGCTGGCAATCGTGCCTACTTTGGACTCCGAAGGACGCTAAGATCGAACAAAGTTCGCCGAACCACAAAGTTGACCATCTACAAGACATTAATTAGACCGGTAGTTCTCTACGGCCACGAAACATGGACATTGCTAATGGAGGACCAACGCGCCCTTGGAGTCTTTGAACGGAAGGTGCTGCGTACGATCTACGGTGGAGTGCAGATGGAAGACGGAACGTGGAGGAGGCGAATGAACCGCGAATTGCACCAGTTGCTGGGAGAACATCCCATCGTACACATCGCAAAAATCGGTCAACTACGATGGGCTGGGCATGTCGTAAGAATGTCAGACAACAGCCCTGTGAAAATGGTTCTCGAAAACGAACCGACAGGTACAAGAAGAAGAGGCGCGCAACGAGCAAGGTGGATTGATCAGGTAGAAGGCGACCTGCGGACCCTCCGCAGACAGCGAGGCTGGCGAGGTACAGCCATGGACCGATTACAATGGAAACAACTTCTGTGTACAGCAGAGGCCACACCGGCCTTAGTCTGATTGGTAAGATAAGGTAAAGGCATGCCATAGCCTCGAAGCGCGTGCTGAAGTATCTGAGTGTGATAATCGACGACCGGCTAATCTTCAACAACCACGTAAATTATGCCTGTGGGAAGGCGGTGAAGGCCATCAATGCGGTAGCCGAATCATGCCAAATAGCTACGCACCTAGCAGTAGTAAGCGGCGTCTACTGGCTAGTGTATCATCATCGAAACTGAGATACGGTATCCAGCCTGAGTCGCACCGCTAGAAACCAAGCGAAACCGGGCGAAGTTGAACAGTACGTTCAGGCTCATGGCCATGCGAGTCGTGAGTGCGTACAGAATTATTTCATCGGAGGCAGTATGCGTCATTGCTGGAATAATCCCGATTAGCATCACACTCACAGTCAGTGCTATCAGCGGAGAAATAACAGAGGAGTACGGAAGCTGGCGAGAGCGGAGTCGATGGCCAAATGGCAGCGATAATGAGACACGGGGGAGAACGGTCGATGGACGCACCAGCTCATACCGGATTTGTCGATCTGGATGAAAAGGAAGCATGGAGAGGTAAACTTCTACCTTACGCAGTTGCTTTCTGGCCATGGTTGCTTCAGGCAATCCTTGCAACGATTCGGATACGTAGCGTCACTCCGGAGTCCGTCCGGTTCGGATTATTGCGAAGCGAGATTGTCTTCAGCGGGGCCCAGTTAACGTCGTCTATAGAATGTGTCGTGACGAAAGTGCGTGGAAGGCGATTAATGGAACCGTTACGTAAATCCTGTCGGCTCTGCAGCGAAAATGGTGGGAGAATCAAGAAGCGGGTGGTTGAGCGGAGTAGCGGGTTGTCGGTCCTGGGGAATGTTCCAACGACGGGGAACTCTTCGTCGTTGTATGGTAGATCCGCAGTCGGGGACTACTGGAGTCGATTGCGTCAGAACGTGGGAGCTTAATGGCTCATCGTGGTTCGTTTTCGGTCGAACTTTCACTGTCGGGGAATACTCGAATCGATTGCATAGAGGGTGGGATCTGGATGGCTCAAGAAGTGGAAGCAAAATGGCTGAATCAAGGTAGATGGGAGTTAAATGGCACAGGCAAGGAGTAGGAGCAAAATGCCACAGAGAGCATAGTGGGTAAATGGCCAAGATCCCTCATGAAGTAATATTATGGGGCAGTCTCGAGAGGGGGGTTGAGGGGTTCTGATGGTCCAACAAGGATACGGGGTTTACTGGGATCAGAATTAGGTCTTTTCTCATAGTCGACCCTGACCACACTCTGACACAGTGCACGATGACCAAGTGCAGGACTCTGTGCTGGGTTAGTTCAAAAGGGTTTCAATTAACTTTGTTATCTCAAGACCCCCCCCCCCCCCCCCCCCACACACACGCACACAAACGGCACAACGTAGTCTACGTCAAACGTGTGGCCGGGATATTTTGATTTAGAGATTGTTTTCAACCAAATGAATAAAGCCATATAAATTGTTGTATACTGCCTTGCCTACGTATTCGTAAAGTTCTGAGTTGTGACAAATTTACTCACTCAACTCTACTTTCTGGAATTTCAACGGAATTGGACTCAATCACTGATCACTTTTCCCTCGCACGTATGTCACGTATCTGGTCTGTAAAAAAACGACAGCCAACAAGTTTTTATCGATCACGGGATTTACGCTTATCAGTTACTATCGCATTTGTCGTAGCTAACTACACATATGTCGGTGGCAATGTGCTTCTCCTATTGACTGCCCCCAGGAGTCAAGAGTTGTATTTGTTGATGGTTACTGGTTCGCTCTGAACCGCATATTTCAAGCAGCATCACGAACTGCATCGATGGCTTGTTATACCCATTGTGATTCACACGATTGCTATCTTTACGTGCGTCACAATTGTGTGATGATTTTTTGATCAGAAATTAAATCGCTAATTCGGAGAAAATTATGAATTGCGGCAATTACAGCTTGTTGTTCAAGTCAATCTTTTGATACGGATCGAAAAATCCTCATTTTCAAGCACCGTTGTGGAGGTAATGATGCCTCCAACCGACAGTGCAGTTGTGCAAATCCAATTAGCAGTTGTAGGATAGTGATTTCTTTGCTACTTGATTGATGATGGTAATGTTAGGTGAATTATGATAAATCCCAGCATTTAACAAACCAGCCAGGGGTGATAAATCACGTCCACAACACAAACAATTAATTATCTGGTTGACGTTCTTTAAAATCAGCGTTTGCTTAAAGCTTCGCTTTGGTTGAAACCTCCCACTTGCTAGTGCATCGCATTTGCATAAGCAGGATTATGTTCCATTGTTGTTTCTCCACCCAGCAAGCGCAAACCTTTTTCTTCCATTTCGCCTGAATGGAGCGAAATACGATGATCTGCCTAGACCAAGCCTGGCTTGGCTGACTGTCATCGTTACTTTTGATGGGATTTGTCCATATAGGTAGATACACTTTCATAAACAGCACCGTCCTCATATTCTTTATTTCAAATTCCGGCAGCGAGAGCAACATGCCCCACCATGATGGACCCGGATCCGAGCATGCCGAGCACTTCCCCAGCGGAACTGGGCCAGAAGGAATGCTGATGGGTTAAGCTATGCAAGCAGAGAATTTGTGCCAAGTTAGGAAAATCTCCGAGGGAGAGAGATAGTTCCTTGGTTTTACACAGTTGCAAGAACGATAGGTTGGAGATTTTGTATCGCGTTCTATTCTCATCTAGGGTGTATGGTATGGTTGTATGGCATTAGCAACTTCTTCTTTTTCTTGGTCGGTACCATTTTTGCATTTAGTATAATTCTGGGACAACTCATATCACATCGAAGCGACTCCATTCAATGATTTTCCCTGCCAACTGGTGTTGAAACCACCTACGTATCGTCAATCATAGTAACCCTATTGTTTACAATCAAACTTTGACAGCGATATCGGCCTAGAACAGGACCTGCCAGCTGTTGGTGCAAAAACAAGACCATTCACCTGTCAAAAAAGACCGTTTTTTATTGGTCGCTGTGACAACCGCCTCCGTCGAGATATGTTACAAGCAGGCAGTTTGTTGTTGGTTTGGCGGTGTTGCTAGTAGTCACTGCTTTTTCACTTTTTTCGTTTGTGACAACTAGAACAAATGCGGAAATAAAAGTTCACTTTTGCAGTGGTTTATTTTAAATCAGTTCGAAATGAAGTGCAAAGCGGTAAATTGTGGTCGCAGTGACGTGTCACATCCGGGTTTCCATTTTCATCGGTTCCTGAGAGATCCAATAGGGAACGCAAGCGAGGAAGACATTCTCTTGCTCAAGCTTTCTCCCCACAGCAGAATTTGCAGCGTACACACTTAGAAAATTTTACAGTATTTGGTAATGTTTTACTGAACTTTCAACAGCTGAACGTTCGGTAATCCAATTTACCGGATTTCGGTGAAATTTTACAGTATTCCAGTAAAAAAATTACCGGAACTTGTCAAATTTCACGAAGTCCATTAAATCGGATTACCGAACTTTCAGCTGTTGAAAGTTCGGTAAAAAATTACCGAATACTGTAAAATTTTCTGAGTGTGTAAGCATCAATGAAATTCAATGAAACCTCATAAATTAACGTTTAGTTTGATGCAGCTTCATTTCCCGAAGGGCAAAAAAAAGCCAATAGAACTTGGAATATTCCAATTGCCGTCACTCCGCCGGATGAAGAGTGGCAGGAAATGGAGGTTGTTGAGAATGATACTTTCTGGAAAAATAAAGATCAAAAATAAGCTTAAGAAGATTCAAAAGTAACGCGTATTATTTTTTTTTTAATTTTTGATAACATGCTTTTCTTCCCTGTAAGTATTTGTATTCTTAGAGCCTTAAACTATTGGACCTCTCCATTTAAAATATTGACAATTTTCAAACGTTTACTTTATTGAATATTACCAAGTATAAAAAAAAAATCGACAAATTTTGTTTATTTTTTTAATTGCTTTATATTCAATGGGATTACTGTGTAAACATATCTGGCGACACTGGAGCGACCCCCGTATCATAGCAATCATAAATTTATAAGAAGGTCATCACTCTCTGAGCTGGCAGGTCCTGTCCTAGATATCGGCGAAAGTAGTAAATAACCTCCGTTCGATGGTATGTTTTAACTTGCGCCTGCACCCCACGACGAAGAACCCGGCCTTCATGGGGCATTTCGTGTCGATGAGATACATCAGATCCGGCATCTTCTAGATCCTCGCCTTGCTAAACGAAGGAAATAGTATCGAGAGGAAGCCTGGTTCCTGCGTGACTGGAAAGTCCAGCAGAAGACGAAGCGCAAAACCGAGGTGACAAAAAACTGTCAAAAATTACCTCCAGCCCATGGATATCCATGGTTCAAGCTCTTGGAGCAACTAGGCATCATCCAGAAGTAGCGGCTGATGACAATGTTCAAGGAGATTTTCCCGGCGAAGCGCTATACCATGGAGAAAAACCGTTTCCGTTTGCATGATCAAGAAATCACGATAATTAGCATTGGTATTTCATATAAATTCATGACTTAGTGCCCGTACACGCGAGCCAGTGGATCTCATTTTCATGAAATCCATGAACGAAGTTCATCCATATTAATCGTGAGGAGCAGTAACGGTTAAGCGAATACGAAATAAAATCACGAATTCGTAATAACATTTAAGGTAAGCGTGATTTTGTTTTCACAAGCGTGAACTTAGATTACGAAACGGTGTAGCTGACATTTAGTTTGTTTTGTTTTGATTGCAAGATCGCACGTGCAGGGCTGGTAGCGGATTTATGGAAAAATAATAGTGACTTTAGTGACTAAAATAATAAAAATAGTACCCAAATAGTGACTAAAAAGAAATTTCTAAATTTTTGTTGTTTTGTTTTTGAGCCGTTGCCATGTGATGCAGCTTAAGCCGTTTTCCCTGCCTTAGTCACTTGAGGGTATTTATGCTCACCTAAATTCTGTACTCTGTACTCCAGGTCAGCATTTCGCATTTTAACAAGTTCCATTCGTCAAGATGCAGATTATAGTTGACGTGAACCGGAAGTAACTTGGCGATTTTCACTATATACCTTGGAGCTTTCACTGGATGCAACGGCAGGTGGGTTGAGGCATTGGCAATATATTATAAACGAGTTCAGCAAACCAGACTTTCTGATTACGTGCTTACCAGCAGCAACGTAGTGCATTTTTGCATTGTTGAAAAAGTGAAGTTTGTCCCCAACAAAAAAAAATTGCGCAGGTAGCATGTTATCAATATTGTCCAAAATGTCCTTTGGAAGTGAAGTATTCCTGGGCCACACATTGGACTTACCAACTCGGCCGAAGATTGTTCGTACCAACCTTTCCAACTCAGTGTACATTAAATGTATGAGTGGTTCTTCTCTCTGAAAGAAACCTTAGAAAATAGCATTTAAATAATATCAGTATGCTTTTAAACAGCTCTTATACTTTATCAAAGTTTTTGAGATCAAATTTTACCTGCAAGTTTTGCAACTTTGCCAAAATAAAAATTCGGTTTAACCGCAGTAAGCAAAGTCAGAATAAACTTAAATAATTATGATTTTTTTAAAATCTACTGTAACATAAACAAACAATATTTGTCTAAGAAATTTCCTGGAGGCAGCTGGCCAAATCGGGCCAAAACCT
Organism: Aedes koreicus; assembly: GCA_024533555.2. Lineage (NCBI taxonomy): Eukaryota > Metazoa > Arthropoda > Insecta > Diptera > Culicidae > Aedes > Aedes koreicus. The sequence goes on from JAHHFK020002791.1 coordinate 25,280, forward strand.
GACTTTGCCCCTATGCTTGCGGATGAACGGCAATACATGCTTTTTCAGGCATTCTTCGATGTAAACTTGGGATGTCATCGTCGAGGATGTGACGAATGGTTCCGTTTTCAGGCCACAACTGCAAATCGCTTGCCAAATCAAGGCCTGCTTCGCGAACTTGTTGGCAAACACGAACTTGAATCTTCCCGGCACATCCCCACGTCTAGCAGTGGTGTAAAAACTTTTGACCGGGAAGCTGCTTAAAATCGGGTTTGACGTATGTGCAGCCCTTGTGTTTCGTCAAAACACGGTCGTACAAGAGCCTTGCACGCTTTTTGGCCACGAAATTCTGCTTCATGTGCCGGTTTGGATGTTTACTGGCTTTGAGAGGCTTGTATCCTTCCCTGGCAAAGATGTTCCGCACCGTTTGAAAGTTGGCTTTGTACCTTCTGGCCACACCTCGGATCGAAAGCCCGGGGTTGGCTTTAACGCACCTCAACACCTTGCTGCGCAGCTGACGATCCCTGGTTCCAGTTTTTTCGTAGGTCCTTGTTTTCTTGTAGGTTTGAGCACTCAACAATTTGTTGTTTTCGGCATCTTCAGCACTTTAGCCAACTTGGAACCGGACCACTCGGAATTTTCCAGGTGTTTGTGCACAATATGTTTTCTTCTTTCGAGTTCCATTTGACGTTATTTCTGAACGCGATCGACTACTTTGATCTAACTTCCACCATTTGTTCTCTATAGAAGTATAAACAAATTACTGTCAAAGATTTTCCAACACTGATTCCCAACACGCCCGTCATGCGCCGCTAGCACGCCTCTATGCTAGCGGCGCATGACGGGCGCACCAATTTGCTTTTAGTCAGCCTTTACTCGATAAGATTTGATCGATTATCTGTCAAACGGCATACGCCAAACGTCAAATCGCTTGCTCCCTACCAGAAACCGAGCTCAACCGAGACGGCCATTTCTAAGGCCCTCACGTTCTCTACACGTCGAATTTTGTTTTTGAAAAAATATGTAAATATCTATATAAATGAAAATGAATGGGTGTTTTGTATGCCACGATTTAACTCGATGACGCATGAACAGTTTTACAAGATTCTTGCTGCTTGCGATTCATTATGATGTTCAGTAAGTTTAAATGTATATAAATTTGAAAAATTTAATAATAATGAAATTATGAAAAATGATGTAATATGGGACCAAGTGCATTGCATTCAAACTAATCTTGAGTGCTGTGACCAACCAGCGCTCTGAATTTGATAATTTCGATTGAGGTATAGGCGGGACAGCGTACACCGGGGCATATAGCTTGAAATAAAACCAATTAAATTATTACAAATAAATAATATAATGCAATTAAAATTATTTAAATTAAAATAAGTTGAAAAACTCACTATCACATGCATATTTAAAGTAAAATAAGTGACTGACGCCGACGCATAATTGACACTATATTGTGAGTTCAAAGCGTCATAAGCGTCATGAAGGTGTTTTCGTACGGAACGCTGGCGTTGTCAACTAACGCAACGTGACGTGGGATGCGCTATTGTGCGGCAGCCTTTAGTCAGACTTGTGAGCACATCATGGTAAACGACTTCCAGAAAATTGTACCAAACCCAATGATAAGTCGCTTGTAACGGTGTGCCAGCCACGATGTCTTACACACTAGACGAATATGTTTCATAGCTGCGGCACTCTGATTTTGAAGCCATACCACATGTGGCACACTGAGGCACACTTTTGACAGTTGAGCTTATAGAAATAAGAAACCAGCAACCTTGCCAATATGCATGCACATTACGAGAACTCCCAGAACATTCCAACGCTTGCAGACACACTCAAAAAAATAGCACAGGAGAAAAGTGTGCTGAGCGATCCACCCCTTGACCAAACATATGTTTTCGGAAAAAAAAATATTAATGCGGAACTGATTTCAAGATAATAATCGGCGGTGCGAAAACTGTGATTTTAGTAACCAGTTTTCGAAAAATAGTGACCTTAGTGACTTTTGGATGCAAATAGTGACTTTTTAGCGACTAGACTCAAAATAGTGACCAAGTCACTAAAAAGTGACCTGCTACCAGCCTTGCACGAGGTAGTCGATGGATGTAGAGGAATTTAAGAATTTTGGTTACTACTGCAACAATGGACATCATCACAAACTTAGTAGGAACAACCAAAAATTCATCACGGTGATAACAACCGAGTTCTTTGCATTTTTCAATGAGGCGTTTGTGATTATGTGCAAGTCAAAGGTGAGGATGATTTGGAATTGTTGCGGCGGCTGTGTTTTAGCTCAGATTGGTGCGAACTGGATCAGTGAATGTTCTCATAATATGAGAATTTCATCTACGCTATTGACGTCAATTCCTTGATTGGAGTATGAATCAAACTTTCTTTCTTCGGTCGCCCTAGACATTTTTGTAAACATACATGTGTTTTATGCTTTCCCGCTGTAAATTAATTTTTAAATACATAAATTTGGCTACATGGGTCATTCATCAAAATTGTGACAATTGAAAACAATTTTTAATCTGTCATGTTTCAAACAGTTCATATTACTTTAACAAGAACTTAATCATGATTTCCATCACAATGTTTTTGTTTCCAGAAGTGGCCGCCTTCATCCGGAAGCACCATGCGGGAAAGGAGTTGGCGTTTTTTCTAGTCCTCTATGCCAAAAGTTCGTTTTTAAGAGGTGGACCGCCTGAACATCGCTGTTGTGCCGAAGAACGCGAACCCTCCGAACGTCCCCCAGCTGCGGCCAATCAAGAGCTTCTTGGGCAACCTCAAACGCAGGGTCTAGTCCAACAATGTTATTGAAGAACAGGGTGGCCGCAGACTCGGAAAAATTGTGAAATGCGGGAAAAATGCGGGCATCCAAAATCATCGGGAAATATGCGTGAAAAAGTCGGGGAATTTCAAAATCCATCGGGAATTTTTGTCATATGGAAGGAACTAAGGCTTGCTTCATTTAGAATTGGAACAAACTTTTGTTCATATTGTGGCGCTCCTGGTGTACGGATTTGGAAGTTCTTGGCGCCAACGTGTCGCGAATTTTGTCAGCTTCACGTATGTATTTTTGACATTCCGCGAATCGACTGTACTTTGTAAACAATCAACATGGAAGCCGAAAGAAGGGAAAAAATTGTGCACAGTTATTTGGAAAATCCATTGTGGTCTGCATCTAGGCTAGCTAAACAGCTGAAATTGCCCAGAAATACCGTATGGCGCGTTATCAAACGGTATAAGGAAACATTGACGACGATTCGGAAGCCTCAAGCCAATCGTCGGAGTGGAACTGTCGACCGGAAACTGCGTGGTAAGATTTTGAAGACGATTAAGAGGAATCCCAATCTGTCGGACCGTGATTTGGCCAGAAAATGCGGTGCTGCCCATAGTACCGTGAGGAGAACTCCGGGAAGGAATCAAGTCGTATCGAGCTAGCAAACAGCCAAATCGGACCATAAAACAGAATAGTGTGGCCAAAAACCGTGCTCGGAAGCTATACGACCAGGTGCTGACCAAGTTCAACGGGTGTCTTCTGATGGACGATGTCAAGGCTGACTTCGGGAAAATCCCAGGTCAAAAATTTTACTTGGCAACGGCTCGGGGGGATATTCCAGCCAAATTTAAATTTGTTTATGCCGACAAATTTGCACGAAAATTCATGATTTGGCAGGGATTTGCAGCTGTGGCAAAAAAACGAAAGTTTTCGTTACAAATAAGACAATGACGTCGGAACTATACCAAAAAGAGTGTCTCCAAAAACGAATTTTGCCGTTCATTCGATCCCACGACCATCCCGTAATGTTTTGGCCAGATTTGGCAAGCTGTCATTACAGCAAAGTCGTTCAAGAACGGTATGCAGAGAAACCTTAACCCACCCAACTGCCCCCAGTTCCGCCCTATTGAGTAATACTGGGCAATCATGAAGAGGAGACTCAAGGCAAAGGGAAAGGTTGTCAAAGACATCAATCAGATGAAGACCTGGTGGAATAAGATAGCTAAAACGATTGACGAAGAAGGTGTGCGCCGCCTAATGAGTGTTACAGGAAAAATTGGAGAATTCCTTCGAAACCGTGACGAATAATTTTATCCGTATTTTTTCTTAAAAGTATGAAGAAAACGCTACATTTGTATAAAAAAAGATCTTGAATTCAATAATAAATAACTGAAATACAGGCAATTGTTTTTGTTCCAATTCTATCTGAAGCAAGCTTTATACACCTTTTTCACATAATTTTAGTGGCGTTTTTGTTATCTTCTCTGTCCAAAGATCTCATTAACGGAATGAAACAGTGTTTTTCTGCAAATCCAGCATTGCTGAAGAAGATAGCTCAGTGCTCTATGGATGGCCCGGTTGTCAACTGAAAGGTGTTCAAAGAATTGACTGGTGAATCTGGGATCAGGAATCAGGAATCTGCGAGCCAGCCCTGGCTTTAAAGTCTTCAACATCGTTAGCTGCGGCTTGCACGTCGTACATAGTTTCTTTAAAGAGGGGCTAAGACAAACAGGCATGTGGATCATTTTCTGCTGGTTTTGTTCAGTCTGTACAAAAACGTACCGCTTAGAAGATCTGGCTAAATCAGTGATTCCCAACCTTTTTGGGCTCCCGACCCCCTTTTTGAATCAGTAATGGCCCCGCGACCCCTTTGGAAAACTAATGTGATTATGTTGCGATAAAAAATAAAGGAATACGTCAATTTACGATTTTTTGATTTATTACGACATTTTATGTTATAATCAGGGAAAAACACTCTCAGTGTGATTGCTGCGCCTGGATTAGGGATACTAGATTTTAAATTCGGGGCTGTGTTTGAGACAACGCCAATCTCATGTCATCTTCAACGTTCAGTCGGTTTCTTGTCTTCGTTTTGATTTGAAGTAGAGTTGAAAATCCGCTTTCACAAAGGTATGTTGACACGAATGGGATTAGGATCTTCAATGCCTCCATGGAAACTTTGGGGTACGAGCCATACATAGCACACCAGAACTGGCTTAGTTACTTTTCATGAAACAAATCAAGAGACGAAGAATCGTTTTTCAGGTCCAAGTATTCATCCTGTATCTCATCTGGAAGGCTAGCCACATCCAATGAAGATGAAACCGGGTTGCGTACTAAAGCAGCTACTTCTTGCTTCAACTCGGGGAAATACTTCTCAAATTGCTGCTCCAGTGAATCCAAATGTGCAATAATTTCTGCTTGGAGAGCCGAAGTCAGCTCGCTGGCTCCTTTATCGGTCATATTGCATAGACGATCAAACATGGCAACATTTCCCATCTTAACTTTTCGGCGCCAATTTTTTAGTTTTTCCGCGAATGCATGAAGATGATCTCTGGAAGTGAACTAGATTGGATTGTTTGCCCTGAAGTTTCAAATTCAGCAAATTCAGATGCTCAAAAACATCAGCTAAGTAAGCGAGACGCTTCTGAAAGTCTCCTTCATTAAAATGTGCAAGGAAATCATTTTTCCCTTGAGCTTTCAAAAACGTTTGGATCCTATCGTTCAACTCGAAAACACGGTTGAGTACATTACCCTTCGACAACCAGTGTACGGAAGTGTAGAAAAGAAGAAACTCATGATCTGAGTTCATTTCCCTGCAGAGTTCCTTGAATAAACGTTTATTCAGGGCTCCAGACTTAATATAGTTAACAATATTTATGAACAACAGATTATGGACGAGAACGGCTTTCCCGGTAAGCTCACTAGACTGATTAAAGCTACGATGGACGGTGTGCGAAACTGCGTGAAGATTTCGGGCGAACATTCCAGCTCGTTTGAATCACGCCGGGGACTACGTCAAGGTGATGGACTTTCGTGCCTGTTGTTCAGCATTGCGCTAGAAGGTGTCATGCGAAGAGCCGGGCTCAACAGCCGGGGTACGATTTTCACTCGATCCGGTCAGTTCGTTTGTTTTGCGGATGACATGAACATTGTCGGCAGAAGATTTGAAACGGTGGCAGAAATGTACACTCGCCTAAAACGCGAAGCTGCGAAAGTCGGACTGGAGGTGAATGTGTCGAAAACAAAGTACATGCTAGCAGGAGGTACCGAGCGCGACAGGGACCGCCTAGGCAGCAGTGTTACGATAGACGGGGATACATTCGAGGTGGTGGAAGAATTCATCTACCTTGGATCCTTGCTTACGGCTGACAACGACAACAGCCGTGAAATCCGAAGACGCATCATCAGTGGAAGTCGTGCCTACTACGGGCTCCAGAAGAACTTGCGGTCAAGAAAGATTCACCCCCCGCACTAAATGTACCATGTACAAAACGCTGATAAGACCGGTTGTTCTCTACGGGCACGAGACGTGGACGATGCTCGAGGAGGACCTGCAAGCACTTGGTGTTTTCGAACGCCGGGTGCTTAGGACCATCTTTGGCGGCGTACAGGAGGATGGAGTGTGGCGGCGAAGATGGAACCACGAGCTCGCTGAACTCTACGGAGAACCAGGCATTCAGTAGGTCGCGAAGGCTGGAAGGATACGGTGGGCAGGGCATGTTGCGAGAATGCCGGACAACAACCCTGCAAAAATGGTGTTCGCCTCGAATCCGGCCGGTACAAGAAGGCGTGGGGCACAGCGAGCACGATGGGCGGACCAGGTACAACAGGATCTGGCGAGTGTGGGTCGTCAACGAGGTTGGAGAGAGGCAGCCATAGATCGAGTATATTGGCGAAATGTTGTAGATGAAGTCATATCGTAAATACGATGTATGGCTATTTAAATAAATAAATAATAATAATTTATGACCAATTCCAGTACTTTCAATAACCCTTTCGGCAACGTCTTGCTGGCAAGAGCATATCGATGGATCATGCAATGGACACCTGCGGCATGTGGGGCAAGCTCCTTGACCTTCTTCTGAAATCCAGATTTCTTGCCAAGCATTGGAGGAGCTCCATCGGTGCAAACCCCACAAAGTTTTTTCCACTGCAAGTCACCAGATTCAAAAAACGCCTTGATTTTAGTCATGATATCATCACTTTTGGTAGTAGTTTCCAAGTCACAACAGAAAAGAAACTCCTCCTTTAAATCGCCAGCAGAGCATGCGTACTTCACAAACACCAACAGCTGCGCACAGGAACTGACGTCCGTGGATTCATCGAGTTGAATTGCGAATAAAGGAGATTGTTTTATTTCTTCCAGAACTTGCTCTTTCACGTCTTTGGACATATGGGCAATTCGTCTTTGCACAGTGTTGTTTGATAATGACATTTGCCGCATTTTCTTTTCACTTGCTTCCCCAAGAACCAAGTTCACCATTTTCAGCATGCTAGGTTTGATCAGAGTTTCTCGAATCGTATGAGGTTTTTTGTTTTTAGCGATTTCCAGTGCTGTCTCAAATGACGCCTGCACTACTGCTGTGTTTTGTTGTTGACTGCTGCCAGTGCCAGTGGCATCAAATCTCTGCCGTTTCAAGCCAGCTTCATGACGCCGAAAAAAGTCCACATCCTTAGTACTATGCTCGGCATTCTTGGTATCCAAATGCCGTTTCAATTTTGATGGCTTCACTGATGCAACACTCAACACAACGCCACAAAGCACGCACTGTGGCTTATCGACGCCATTAACGATTATAGTTGTGAAACCGAATTCCATATAATCCTCGGAATACTTGCGTGTCTTTTCCATGGTGAGGCCGTCTATAAAGTACAACATAATCGTGTTCTTTTCTGTAACTATTTTAAATGTATTGAATACTTTACCTATTCAAGTTGACAATATTTAGTTTGCAGCGGTAAACCAAAATCTCAGAAAAAATTTAAATGTGGAAGCAACACATTGGTCGGTTGATTGATTCGGGACGGGACGCGTGAATGGCCAGTTCAGTTGTACAAGAAGACAAAACAAATGAGCCAACTACTACTGCGCATTCATTGAGTTTTTCTTCACGTTTAACGACGCCCCAGGACGCACACTAATACATCAACTCACATCTCAGTAAGAAGGAAAGAGCAAGTAAAAAATGAATCCATTCAATCGCGTGTGCTAGCAAGAAAAAGACAATGGAAGAAGCAACTGTCATTCGTTGCCTTCCGTTCACCACTACTCTGCTCTACTCGAACGAATTCTAAGACGCACGAAGACCAAAATATACTCGTTTATTCTTTAAATTCATGCACTTTATTTTATGGATCAGTTATTTTTTTTATTCTGTATGCATGAAAATTGTCACGCTGGTCAGACGACCGCGACTCCCCTAGAAAGCCCTCGTGACCCCTCTGGGGGTCGCGGACCACCGGTTGGGAAGCCCTGATTTAGAGGGTTCATAGCGAAGTCGATAAACGCGTCGGTTTTCCCAGGCAGGGGTCAAGAGTCTGATACCCGGTACATTCGAATGTCTTTTTGGTTGGGAAATTCATTCGACTACCCTGAACCATAAGACGTATCATTGTTTTTACCTCAAAAGCCTATACCAGCGCTTAAGGAAGGTGATACAATTTTGCTCACAAATGCGGAAAAAGCTCAAAAACTTGTTAAGCAGTTTGAGAGCTCCCATAATTTCAGTTTGGGTCTTACAAGTCCTATTGAGGATCAAGTTTCCAGGGAGTATCTGACTATTTTCTCACAAGAAAATATTTTTGATGATTCTTGGGGAACTTTGTCTTTCTTGGTAAAAATATTTAACAGATGTTTTCATCTGGCATACTTTCCAGATAAATGGAAAAATGCAAAAGTCGAACCTATCTTGAAGCCAGACAAAAATCCGGCTGAAGCTTCTAGCTACCGACCAATCAGTTTGCTTTCTGCAATAAGTAAGCTTTTTGAAAAAAAATTTTTGAATAGAATGATGCTTCACATCAATACAAACTCAATTTTTGCAGATGAACAGTTTGGATTTCGCCATGGGCATTCAACTACGCATCAACAATTGAGAGTTACAAATTTAATTCGTTCAAACAAAGCTGAAGGCTGCTCGACTGGAGTTGCTCTTCTAGACATAGAAAAAGCATTCGACAGTGTTTGGCATGAAGGTTTGATTGCGAAACTAAAAAAGTTCAATTTTCCGCTTTATATCATGAAATTAGTTCAAAACTACTTAACTGATAGAACTTTGCAAGTAAATTATCAGAATTCTAAATCTGATCAATTGCCTGTCAGAGCTGGTGTTCCTCAAGGTAGCATTCTTGGGCCAATACTTTATAACATTTTCACTTCAGATCTCCCTGATTTACCTCAGAGCTGTCAAAAATCTTGCTTTGCTGATGACACAGGCATTTCCGCTAAAGGAAAAGTCTTCGTGTTATATCCAGGATGCTACAAAAAAGCTTGGAAATTTTTACAGATTATTTTCTAAAATGGAAGATTTCTCCTAATGCTTCCAAAACTCAACTTATAATATTCCCACACAAGCCTAGAGCTGCATTTTTGAAACCAAGTAATAGTCACATGGTCACTATGAACGGAGTTCCAATTTCTTGGTCAAATCAAGTAAAATATCTTGGACTGATGCTTGATCAAAAATTAACTTTTAAAGATCACATTGAGGGCATTCAAGCCATATGTAATAAATATATAAAATGGTTATATCCTCTTATAAACAGAAAATCCAAACTTTGTTTGAAGAACAAACTTCTAATATTCAAACAAATTTTTAGACCGGCCATGCTTTATGCTGTGCCAAAATGGTCTAGTTGTTGTGCTACTAGGAAAAAAGCATTTCAAAGGATTCAGAACAAAGTTCTGAAAATGATTTTGAAGCTGCCACCCTGGTCAGTACTATTGAATTACATAGAATTTCAAACGTTGAGACTTTAGAAGAAATGTCCAACAAAATAATTCATAATTTTAGACAAATATCATTGCAATCTTCAATTGCAATGATCTATTATCTCTATAGATAAGAACTAGTTTTAAGAAATCAATAATTATTCTTACACGCAGGCAAAAGGAACCCTGTTAAAAATACTGAATAGCCAAAGTAAAAATAATATTAACACAATTAGATATAAATGATAGCATATAAGGTTGAAATGTTAATTACTTAACAGGGGCACCTAGGTTAATATATGAATGTAAAATAATGTAAAATTTGGAATAAATAAAGAGCTAAAAAAAGAACTGTAAGTGGAAGTGCTTCAAAGTATTTGAAGCACTTCAACAAATTTGAGCGGCAGGCAATGCCTCGTAGGGCCAAATAGTGGTCCCCTTTATTTAACTCCTCAAGCCATTATATACATAACAGTCAGTATGTTTAGATATTAAGGGGCAATGGGAACCTTCAATTTTATCCCTGGTCTACTGAATATTCAATCAGCAATTGATCGATATTATAATTAGTGGTTGTATATTGCATTTGTCGGGCGAAATTTCGGTTACCCAAGGTTTTCAGCATACGGTTTGATACCAAACTGTAAATTTGGTGCTTCTTCTAGCAATGAAAATCTTCTATTTACTGTTCGGCATATGGGGATAAAATTTAGCCACATATTATTGTGGAGTGCAAAACATAAGATAACTCCCCCAAAGGATATGTATCCATCACAACAGTCTTCCCTGTAGTTTTGCCTTCTAAAAACCCCCACTCCGAGAAATTCAATTTTAAATATGCAAAAGTTCTCCTTCATTACAACCACGTCCCAAACCACATGACGTCGGCCTACACTTGTTTCATAACCGGACGAACCCGGAAAACAAAGTCGAGAAAATAGCCGATGTCAGCCAAACACACACACACACACACACACACACACACACACACACACACACACACACACACACACTCCAGACATACTAATTCGTCCGTTGAACCGAAATTATGCGCCCGTTCTAGCATAAATACACCTCCGGTGCGAGGGCTGCCCCCCTCTAGGCTGAGGTCATCGGTCGCTCGCTTTCGGACTGGTCGTCTAGACGGGCCAGCAGACTAATTAAAATTGAAAACTCACCAAATCAATATGCACCGAATAACAAACGTCAACGTACAGTGAGTTTCCGCAATTGAGCGAAACTTCAAATATAAAATTCAAAATCAATAAATCATGTTTCGGAAATTGCAATCAGCATTCCACAGCAATTACAGAAATTATCCGCTTAATTTTGCGAAACACTGTACAACAGGTAGTGAAGAGAATTTGACGACTGCTGTTTCCATGTGTGACGCTCATTATGCATGAGTACCTTGTACTTAAAAAAAAAACGTTGTACTGGTGGTATTTTCATTCTTTACCCCCAATCCCGATCACACAGTCCATTGCATAATTGCTTTTCCGTTGAAAAATAGATTGTATTGGCTCCCGCTGCCTGCACTCGTTGCCGTTCGTTGGACTTCTTTTTTTTTTTTTTGACATCCTAGGCCAAACGATAGCAATTAATTGAGTCATTAATTATTTAGCCAACGAACGGGTCGAAAGCTACGCGTATGGTACATGAATACGAATCATGGGACATTCATGGTGTCACACAGCAAAACTTTTGGCGAAAATTTGTGTCATCTCTGGCAATTAAGTTTACCCCGGTCTTCCCCGGTTGCTGTGCTGGGTAGAGATAGTCATGGTAGCCATGGTAACACATTTTGCGACCATGTCCCAGTGACCCTATTGCGTGTGGTTAGAGCGTACCACTTCCGCCTTATCTACGGGAAAATTAGGGAGATGGGCTGATGAGTTTCCTAACTCATCTGGCAGGCCACTTCATTTCGTTTTCCTATAACTGTAAAATAATACGTGAAAACATGGTCACGAAGGGGGTTTATGATGAATAGCGAGGGTTGAAGGGAAAGCGATGACCTCGACCCATTTGTGTCCTGATGGTGAAAGGGATTCTATTGAGTTCTTCTAGTTTACGGGAGCGTTCGTGACCCGATGCCAGGAGACGGTGGTCATTAGAAAGAGATTCATCTTTTATTCATTGCACTGGGAAAGGTGCTGGTGTTTTTCCCCTCATTCAGAAATGGCGGTAATGAGAGAGAATCTGTCTTGTGTAGTGTATATGAATGGGTTCATTTGTTTACTGTCACGAAGGACGTTTTGATGGACACAAAACAAGTGGGGCAAATATGTCACTAATGGACGGCTGAAACTTGACCTGGGCAATAGAGATGTGTGCTCTTCTTTTTTTGACAGTTCAAGCGTAATGCTCATCACAGTAAGCCTATCAACCTGAGTGCTCTAAATACATTTCCATAGTTATTAATTGAGAGCTTTCGATGCCAGATACCGTTCTTGTATTAGTATGATTGGGTGGTATGCGTAATCATACCATATGATCAGGGTGTCGAGAAATAATTCTTTACAAAAAAATCCAAGACCAGACCGGGATTCGAACCTAATCACGTGTGTTTCATTGCATTTTCATTTCATTTTTATTTCATTTCGATAAAATTGAAATTTCGTTTCAATTACAATTCCATCTTTTTTCGATTACATTTCAATGTTATCGGAACCCCGTTCCAGTTCCATTCTATAGGATTTTTTTTACCATTTAATTCCGCAAAAAAAATTCCATTAGAACTCAATTTAATTTCTATTGATATAACTTTCCGTTCCGTCCCCTGAATTTCATTAAACTTCTATTTCAATTCCAAATTAAATTCAAATCCAATCTTATTCCATTTCAATTCTAATCACCAATATTTAATTCGATTCTATTAAAATTTTATTTGAGCTATTTCATAGAGAGTGCATAAGGATAATTATTGATCAATCAAAACAATTCAAAAGGCTGTAACATTTTAGCGTAATCAGCTTCAAATATTAAATTTTAGGTTTTCCTCATTTCTTAAAATAAATACTTGTTTTATTCAGCTTTCAGCGACATCTGGGAGAAGCGCTACAAAAAAGGAGACAATGTACTAGGGGCAAAACGACCAATGACTTTACACGCTTCTTAAAATTTATATTAGAATGATGTTCAGACCTGTTTTTTTTTCAATTGGCCATACTGGGAACATGGGATCCTAGAACCAGGACAATTTAAAAAAAAAACCAGGTTCAAGGTGACTGCTACTTGGCACCCCAGTGGGTCTGGGGTCAATCCCAGTCGAGGTTGGTGGTTTTTCTGAGGCGAAAAAATCTGGTCTCGTCGTCCTTCGGAAGGGAAGTAAAGCCGTTGGTCCCCGCGTGTTGATGAGTGCGATATGTAAGGTCCAGGTGATGGAGTCGTCTTCCTGGCATCGGTGGTTGTCACCTCGTTGTGAGGAAATAGGCCGACGGAAAATAAATCATTTCAATTTCATTTCAATTTCATTTCAATTTCATTTCAATTTCATTTCAATTTCATTTCAATTTCATTTCAAATTCATTTCAATTTCATTTCAATTTCATTTCAATTTCATTTCAATTTCATTTCAATTTCATTTCAATTTTATTTCAATTTCATTTCAATTTCATTTCAATTTCATTTCAATTTCATTTCAATTTCATTTCAATTTCATTTCAATTTCATTTCAATTTCATTTCAAATTTCATTTCAATTTCATTTCAATTTCATTTCAATTTCATTTCAATTTCATTTCAATTTCATTTCAATTTCATTTCAATTTCATTTCAATTTAATTTCAATTTCATTTCAATTTCATTTCAATTTCATTTCAATTTCATTTCAATTTCATTTCAATTTCATTTCAATTTCATTTCAATTTCATTTCAATTTCATTTCAATTTCATTTCAATTTCATTTCAATTTCATTTCAATTTCATTTCAATTTCATTTCAATTTCATTTCAATTTCATTTCAATTTCATTTCAATTTCATTTCAATTTCATTTCAATTTCATTTCAATTTCATTTCAATTTCATTTCAATTTCATTTCAATTTCATTTCAATTTCATTTCAATTTCATTTAAATTTCATTTCAATTTCATTTCAATTTCATTTCAATTTCATTTCAATTTCATTTCAATTTCATTTCAATTTCATTTCAATTTCATTTCAATTTCATTTCAATTTCATTTCAATTTCATTTCAATTTCATTTCAATTTCATTTCAATTTCATTTCAATTTCATTTCAATTTCATTTCAATTTCATTTCAATTTCATTTCAATTTCATTTCAATTTCATTTCAATTTCATTTCAATTTCATTTCAATTTCATTTCAATTTCATTTCAATTTCATTTCAATTTCATTTCAATTTCATTTCAATTTCATTTCAATTTCATTTCAATTTCATTTCAATTTCATTTCAATTTCATTTCAATTTCATTTTAATTTCATTTCAATTTCATTTCAATTTCAATTCAAATTCAATTCAGATCTTATTCAAATTCAATTCAAATTGAATTAAGATTCATATACAATTTCAATTTAAGATCAATTTAATTTCAATTTAAGTTCAATATTTTGTTCAATTTCATTTAAATTTCATTTCAATTTCATTTCAATTTAATTTAAATTTCTCTAAGTTTCATTTAAATTTTATTTCAAATTCGTTTTAGTTTTACTTCAATTTTATGTCAATTCCCAATCAATATTATTTAAATTTCATGTAATCTTTATTTATATTTCATTTAAATTTCAATTATATTTCATTTAAATTTCAATTATATTTCATTTTTTTTTTACATCACTTCAATGTCGTTTCAATTTCATTTCGAGTTCATTTCATTTTAAATTGGATTTCATTTCAATTTAATTTAAATTTGACTTCAATTTAATTAAAATTTCATTTCAATTTAATTCCAATTGAAATCCAATTCAATTCCAATTTAATTGAAAATTCATTTCAATTTCATTTCAATTTCATTTCAATTTCATTTCAATTTCATTTCAATTTCATTTCAATTTCATTTCAATTTCATTTCAATTTCATTTCAATTTCATTTCAATTTCATTTCAATTTCATTTCAATTTCATTTCAATTTCATTTCAATTTCATTTAAATTTCATTTCAATTTCATTTCAATTTCATTTCAATTTCATTTCAATTTCATTTCAATTTCATTTCAATTTCATTTCAATTTCATTTCAATTTCATTTCAATTTCATTTCAATTTCATTTCAATTTCATTTCAATTTCATTTCAATTTCATTTCAATTTCATTTCAATTTCATTTCAATTTCATTTCAATTTCATTTCAATTTCATTTCAATTTCATTTCAATTTCATTTCAATTTCATTTCAATTTCATTTCAATTTCATTTCAATTTAATTTCAATTTAATTTCAATTTAATTTCAATTTAATTTCAATTTCATTTCAATTCAATTTCAATTTAATTTTAATTTCATTTCAAATTCATTTCAATTGCATTTCAATTTCATTTTAATTTCATTTCAATTTCATTTCAATTTCATTTCAATTTCATTTCAATTTCATTTCAATTTCATTTCAATTTCATTTCAATTTCATTTCAATTTCATTTCAATTTCATTTCAATTTCATTTCAATTTCATTTCAATTTCATTTCAATTTCATTTCAATTTCATTTCAATTTCATTTCAATTTCATTTCAATTTCATTTCAATTTCATTTCAATTTCATTTCAATTTCATTTCAATTTCATTTAAATTTCATTGAAATTTCATATGGATTTCATTTCAATTTCATTTCAATTTCATTTCAATTTCATTTCAATTTCATTTCAATTTCATTTAAATTTCATTTAAATTTCATTTAAATTTCATTTATATTTCATTTAAATTTCATTTAAATTTCATTTAAATTTCATATGGATTTCATTTAAAGTTCTTTTAAATTTCATTCCATTTCCATTCCATTTTCATTCCATTTCCATTTCATTGCCATTTCATTACAATTCCATTTGCATTTCCTTTCCATTTCCAGTCCATTTCCATTTCATTTTCATTTAATTTTCATTTAATTTTCATTTAATTTTCATTTAATTTTCATTTAATTTTCATTTAATTTTCATTTAATTTTCATTTAATTTTCATTTAATTTTCATTTAATTTTCATTTCATTTTCATTTCATTTTCATTTCAATTTTCATTTAATTTTTCATTTAATTTTCATTTAATTTTCATTTAATTTTCATTTAATTTTCATTTAATTTTCATTTAAATTTCATTTAATTTTCATTTAATTTTCATTTAAATTTCATTTAATTTTCATTTAATTTTCATTTAAATTTCATTTAAATTTCATTTAAATTTCATTTAATTTTCATTTAAATTTCATTTAATTTTCATTTAAATTTCATTTAAATTTCATTTAAATTTCATTTAATTTTCATTTCAATTTCATTTCAATTTCATTTCAATTTCATTTAATTTTCATTTCAATTTTCATTTCAATTTCATTTCAATTTCATTTCATTTTCATTTCAATTTCATTTCAATTTCATTTCAATTTCATTTCAATTTCATTTCAATTTCATTTCAATTTCATTTCATTTTCATTTCAATTTCATTTCAATTTCATTTCAATTTCATTTCATTTTCATTTCAATTTCATTTCAATTTCATTTCAATTTCATTTCAATTTCATTTCATTTCATTTCATTTTCATTTCAATTTCATTTCAATTTCATTTCATTTTCATTTCATTTCATTTCATTTCATTTCAATTTCATTTCAATTTCATTTCATTTTCATTTCATTTTCATTTCATTTTCATTTCATTTTCATTTCATTTTCATTTCATTTTCATTTCATTTTCATTTCATTTTCATTTCAATTTCATTTCAATTTCATTTCATTTTCATTTCAATTTCATTTCAATTTTCATTTCATTTTCATTTCATTTTCATTTCAATTTCATTTCAATTTTCATTTCAATTTCATTTCATTTTCATTTCAATTTCATTTCATTTTCATTTCATTTTCATTTCATTTTCATTTCATTTTCATTTCATTTCATTTCATTTTCATTTCAATTTCATTTCATTTTCATTTCATTTTCATTTCATTTCATTTCATTTTCATTTCATTTTCATTTCATTTTCATTTCATTTCATTTCATTTCATTTCATTTCATTTCATTTCATTTCATTTTCATTTCATTTTCATTTCATTTTCATTTCATTTTCATTTCATTTTCATTTCATTTTCATTTCAATTTCATTTCAATTTCATTTCAATTTCATTTCAATTTCATTTCAATTTCATTTCAATTTCATTTCAATTTCATTTCAATTTCATTTCAATTTCATTTCAATTTCATTTCAATTTCATTTCAATTTCATTTCAATTTCATTTCAATTTCATTTCAATTTCATTTCAATTTCATTTCAATTTCATTTCAATTTCATTTCAATTTCATTTCAATTTCATTTCAATTTCATTTCAATTTCATTTCAATTTCATTTCAATTTCATTTCAATTTCATTTCAATTTCATTTCAATTTCATTTCAATTTCATTTCAATTTCATTTCAATTTCATTTCAATTTCATTTCAATTTCATTTCAATTTCATTTCAATTTCATTTCAATTTCATTTCAATTTCATTTCAATTTCATTTCAATTTCATTTCAATTTCATTTCAATTTCATTTCAATTTCATTTCAATTTCATTTCAATTTCATTTCAATTTCATTTCAATTTCATTTCAATTTCATTTCAATTTCATTTCAATTTCATTTCAATTTCATTTCAATTTCATTTCAATTTCATTTCAATTTCATTTCAATTTCATTTCAATTTCATTTCAATTTCATTTCAATTTCATTTCAATTTCATTTCAATTTCATTTCAATTTCATTTCAATTTCATTTCAATTTCATTTCAATTTCATTTCAATTTCATTTCAATTTCATTTCAATTTCATTTCAATTTCATTTCAATTTCATTTCAATTTCATTTCAATTTCATTTCAATTTCATTTCAATTTCATTTCAATTTCATTTCAATTTCATTTCAATTTCATTTCAATTTCATTTCAATTTCATTTCAATTTCATTTCAATTTCATTTCAATTTCATTTCAATTTCATTTCAATTTCATTTCAATTTCATTTCAATTTCATTTCAATTTCATTTCAATTTCATTTCAATTTCATTTCAATTTCATTTCAATTTCATTTCAATTTCATTTCAATTTCATTTCAATTTCATTTCAATTTCATTTCAATTTCATTTCAATTTCATTTCAATTTCATTTCAATTTCATTTCAATTTCATTTCAATTTCATTTCAATTTCATTTCAATTTCATTTCAATTTCATTTCAATTTCATTTCAATTTCATTTCAATTTCATTTACGTTGAGTTGAGGTCAAAGTTGGCGTTAGTCGCGTCACCAATGGTGATCCAGCAGAACGTCCTTCATTTCCCAGAAGAATTCGAAAAGTGATTGCGTTGTTCGTTTCGTATCCAACTGCTGTGTTCATTAGAGAGACCGAAGGTTATGCTTTTCTCATGAAACATCTCTATTTGCTTTCGCATGAGTTTGCTGAAATTCGATCTTCAACGAGTAGGATTTGTTTGCCATGGCCGCAAGTGTTGTCGTCGCTTTCCACAAACGTCCCAAGTGCAAACAAGAGATTCAGCTCGGAGCGTGTTTACATGCTCATTGAATGCGTGTTGTCACTGCCGATGCCGTCGTCGGAGGGACGGGTGAGTGGATTGGGTGAGACATAATTAAAAAGGCTATTTTGCGGCTACTACCGCCTGTCGATATGCCTCGATCGGTGTCGATTGCAAGCTGCTTCTGAGCTTGAACTAGTGGGAGCTAGTTACCGAGGCGGCTAGTTAATTAATTAAACACATGAGTGCGAATTTCGTTCCGCTACATCATCCGATGACCGACGCTGAGGTGCAGTTGTGTATTGCACTGCGGGAGTATAAATGTTTCACAGTTCTGGGTATGGATATCAAGAGCACGTTCCAATCGAAAATTGATAGATTTTAAAAGCAGAAATTGTGAAGTGAAAAGGTTTAAACGGGCTTTAAAAGTCAATAAAAATCGGAGCCACTCAGTAGGCGGGGGCGTAAAGGACGAAGTTTAAATACATTTAGCTGTCAGCAGGAGCAGCCTACTAGTCCTCCAGGCGGACGACCGGTAGAAAGACGTGGATAAAAAGGTCGAGTTTAATCAATTTTTCACTTGGATAAACAAATCCTTTTTTGTTTTTTTTGCGGTGATGGTTCTGTGCACTTAATGTATTATCCCATCAGCAGCAGCAAGGCTGCGGGTTTTTTGCGTAGCTTAGGTAGAACTTTTCTGTAACAAAAGCAACGTATACGCGAACATGTTGGATTTACTTGGAACCAAGGATAGTGGATAAACATGTTGTGTCGCTCTAATGACACGCGGGCACGAGGGAAATTATTTCAGCTATGTGATGACATTTCCGGGGTTGATGCGGTGGTTGTTTGAATAGAGTTTTTTTTCCGAGCTTCACCAAATTGCTTTATCTTATTTATTACATTCCTAAGCACAAACAGGCACATGTTTTTTTTTAAATGCTAACCCAATCCGCATTAGTTAAGCTTCGAAAATAATCAACAAACATTCCGACAGACTTTGCCGAACGACCTTCTTAGTTGCACACGGCGTGAAGACCCAAAACAACCGACACCCACTCGATGAATGCAAAGAAGAACTGCTTTCTCAATCTCCAGACCCATCTCGATCCGTCAAAGTCCGTCCGTAGCTTACGTAACAAGTGAGACTACATATTGTTGGCCAGGCAAAAGCTCAAGTCTGCTGTGGCATATCCAAACTCATAACTTTGAGGGAAAAATGGGAACAAGAACAACTGCACGCCCACCCGGGCGGCCGCCAAGAGCGTGGAAAGCCTCACGGCGAACGAAACGTGGACGTGGAGACATCTTCTTCCGTTCCTTTCACACCGGTGCGGAGAAACTTTTTTTTCTCATACATAAATTCATAAACTCCGTTAAAAACATGACGACGACGACAACAAACGTCGACCGGTTGGCGAGGGGGTGGGATGCTGTTCAAGATCAACAACATCTCCTCATCAGCATATTCGACGGGTCGTTCAATGAGGGGTTTGTATTAGGTGATTCTTCGGAATCCGTTTGCTTGCTCATATCGTTTTGCCGCATTTGGCTTTGAGGAGTTGTTCGATTCGATGTTCCGAAGCTTCGGTAAATTTATGATTTTGATAAGACCGGAATCTTCTCGTCAATGGCGTCGAACGTCCAATAATCGCAAACGTTAACTCTCTTACGCAAACAAACACCATCATCAGGTAATGAAGGATATTCATTTTTATGTTTGAACGCGGAGAAGGCAAATAAATCGCGCTAACATCAACCAACATGCCACGAAAATGAGTGATAATGATTATGCAGGAATCTTCTTGGTTGGTTTGGCAGCAGGTTTAATTTCGGTAAACGATTCGCTGAATTCTTGTTTATCATTGTTTACAGATTTTTCTCCATTAAGTTAGATTTAAGGACATGTGTGTGTGTATACAATCTAACACCCATTGGCCGGTTATGGAAGATTTTGCAATTTGCAACAATCCTGCATGTGACCATTGAAAGCAGCTTTAATCCGGGAGCTAGAAAGTGATAGCTCTATCGCAGGTAAACATTGCCGATATCATTTGGATAAGGGTACTGCAACACACTTTCAGATTTGGAAATGTAAAATTTAGTATTATTTGAAAATAGGATTTTTTGTTGTATATTTACAATCAAATTGATCTCACCCATTGCCGCCTTCAAAAGGACACTAGCTTGTTCATTCGTAAAAATAGAAATTTGTGACGTTGATTCGTAAATAAATTCATGCAACGCGACACAATAAGCACAAAAGTTCCATAGCGTACCGATCAAGGACGCGATTAATCCTCAAGAAGATTGACTTTTGAAACAAGGAGATGATACAGCATGGAAGCAAAAGGTGCGGATGTACCTTAAGCTGACTCGACTTTGCTTGGGAGAGAACTACTTCACTTTCAGAGGTTCATTCTATAAACAACTAAAGGGAGCCCCATGGGAAACCCCCTATCCCCATTCCTCTGTGAACTGTTTATGGCGAATCTAGAAACAATCCTAAACGAGAAAGGATTACTTTCAACTCGTTAGTGAAGATACGTCGACGACATCTTCGCCGTAGTGAAACAAGAGGATCTCCCCTTAATTTTTCAAGAAATCAACAATTTCCACAAAGACATTAAGTTCACTCATGAAATAAAAAAGTAATGGGAAACTTGCATTCCTCGATCTTCTAGTAGTGACAGAACTGTTGTCATCATCGTATTTAGAGTTTGTAATTTTCAGAAAACCCACAAATACCCAAAGAGTCATCCCTT
Source organism: Aedes koreicus (assembly GCA_024533555.2). Taxonomy (NCBI): domain Eukaryota; kingdom Metazoa; phylum Arthropoda; class Insecta; order Diptera; family Culicidae; genus Aedes; species Aedes koreicus. The sequence goes on from JAHHFK020002791.1 coordinate 46,406, forward strand.
ACACTTCATACCACTCTTTTCGGCATGAAATGGTCACCTTCCACCACATGATCCACCGGGTGTTGACCCTTCCTCTCAATAAAACCGGAAAAGCCAACGAATTAGCATATATCTTCGAAGGACAATTCAAGCCATCACCAGCAAAAAGGAAAAACACCGTCATAGGAAATTGCAAACAACCCTTTCAGATTCACCTGAATCTCTGAAATGTGTATCAATCCCCTCCGATAATGACATTACGCAAAAGCTGAAACAACGACTTAGGGAATTTCTCTAGTTTTCTCTAGTAGGCACAATCAATTGGCATCGTTGTTAGGCTCCACCAAAGATTCAGTAGATGTATTAGGCAGAACAGGGGTATACAAAATCAAGTGTAAACACTGCAGCAAAATATATGCAGGTCAAACAAAGAGAACCTGGGCAACAAGGTTCAAAGAGCATCTAGCGGATGTGACTAAGGTCGTCAAACAGAATAATAAAAGACTTTCACATAACTTCAGATCGACAGTTGCAGAAGACATCTTCACGGAGAATCACGACATAACGACAAATGACATCACAATCTTACGGACTACATCTACACCCTGGAAATTAGACGTCACAAAAAGCTTAGAAATCAACAACCAACAGAACACAAATCTACTATACAAAGACACATGGCTCTTCAACTTAGTACCTAAACGACAAAAAAACCGACGCAGCGGAGAACCCACTGCTACAGACTAACTAGGTTAAGCATAAGGGAAAAGGCGAGGTAGATATAAAGTATATCTTTTGTGTTTGACTAGGTTAGGCAAAAATGTTAGCTGAAGGTACAAGTGTTTGTATTTGGAAAATGGTATCTCTACGGCAAGTGGCGAAGGTTTTCTTTAAGTCGAGTATTAGTAAACTATAATGAAGAAGTGTGCAAATTGTAGACGAAATACGCGTATCTGCCAAGAGAAGCAATGAAGGTAATTTGAATCACATGGAAATTTCTAATCTTTCTTCTCATTATCTAGTCGCTAAAGTTAGCTTTAGGAAGATGCATCAAAATATATTTAAATATTAGTACCGATTTAAACCAACAATAAGGATGCTATTGAGGCCACTCGCAAAGTGTGGTAGTGGTTTACATCGTTGAGAAAACAAACATTTTTCTAATCTACATAGAGTCGACATGAACTGATTTAAATCAACAATAAGGATGCTGTTGGTCACAAAGTGTGGTTTACAGCAATGGGAAAACAAACATGTGTTTTAAACTACTTCCCAAGAAACATACAAGTTTTATAACGGTTGAAAATACTTTTATATAACTAGATTTGGTTATATAGAAGCTAACTCAACATAATATCATGAAGATGTGTTACTCGGGTTATTGGCCGCTTTGAATTGAATTAATCCAACACTAAGAATGCTGTTGGGATCACTCCTGGTGCATTAATACATTGGGGAATCAAATCGATTTTGAACTAAGGCTTGTTCGCGACAAAATTTGGACACCCCTAAATACGCATATCTCTGTAAATACTTCATCAACGCGTGAAATATTTCGCAGACTGATGAACGTATGTCTGTTCTTTGTGTAAAATCTATTTTTCGTGATACTACAAGCTTTTAGATCGAAGATGGCGTCGAACGAATAGCAAGTGCGAAAAGCAATTGTGTGCGGTCGCAATGAAAATCCGGATCTGTCAGTAAGAAAACTTACAAAAAAAGCTTGGTTTTCCTGCAAGCACTGTCCATAACATTCTTAAATCTTTTGACAACAGCCAGGAAGGCTGGGAGCGGAACAAAAACGGATTTCAGGAACCACCAGAAGGACGTGAAGGTGAAGCAAATATTGCAGAAGAGACCAGATCTTTCGGTCCGTACTGTGGCTGGAAAAATAAAAATATCCCCAACTTTCGTGCATACTTCCAAGCACCGGCAAGGTATTAAGTCGTTCAAGGTGAAAACTGTACCGAACCGTAATGATAAACAGAATGTGACGGCTAAAAACCGAGCTCGCAAGTTGTATCGCGAATATCTGACGAAGTTTTCCTGCGTGATAATGGACGATGACACTTATGTGCTGGAAGACTTAAGTTGCTTCCCGAAATTTCTTATTATACTGCCATGCAACGGAACGGCTTAGAGGAGCATTTCAGGACGAAGAAAAAAGCCAAGTTTCCCAAACAATATTTGGTTTGGCAGGCAATATGCAGCTGTGGTCGAGCAAGCCAAAGCTTCATCACTACCGGAACGGTAAACAAGGAAATATACCGTGAAGAATGCCCAAAGAAGCGATTGTTACCATTCCTACGCAGCCATGACGCTCCCTCGCTATTCTGGCCTGATTTGGCATCTTGTCATAATATGTGATACTTTCATCTTGCAGAATATGTGATACTTTCACTACTGGTCGAATTCTTGGTCTCACATGCATGTTGGAAGAAGCAGATGATAACGTGCCATTTTTGCACACAAGAAGAAGGATTGTCGTGCTATGGTCAAGCAAGCAGCCGAAAGTCAGAGTAAGACTGGTGCTCAGGGTGAGAAACGTCGTACACTAAAAGCGAAAGCAGCTTGTGAGAAAGTCCAAAATAAATCGAATCTGGAGTATTCATTTGCGGCGAGGAGCGGCTTCAAATCGGCACAATCGTGGGTGATCGATTCGGGAGCAACCTCCCACATGTGTGCGAACTTGGACCAGTTCGTGGAATTGGATGATAGTGTGCAGCAGGAGGTGATCCTAGCGGACGGCAAGAAAGCTGCTGCGAAGGGGATTGGATTGTGCCAACTGGCGTTCTTATTTCCCAAGGGTGAACAGTCCAAAGTAACCCTCAAAGATGTTCTGTATGTTCCGGACTTCGAATCGAACCTCATCTCGGTGAAGAAGCTTACCGTGAAGGGTGCTACTATCATTTTCGATGCCAGCGGATGCCGTATAAGCAAGGATGAGAAGATGATCGGAAGTGCCACATCGTCTGGAAGGTTGTACTACTTGACAGTCGCCCATGAAGCGTTAGCGTCGAGAGAATGCAAGCATACATCAAGTTGTCAGCACACGTGGCATCGCATTTTGGGGCACCGTGATCCTGATGCTATTCGGGAGATTGAAAGCAAGAAATTGGCATCCGGAATCATGATCGAGGATTGTGGCTGCCGTTTAGTCTGCGAATGTTGCCTGGAGGGTAAGCTGTCACGGTTCTCGTTCCCGAAAAAGTCCGATCGCAAATCAAGCCAAGCTTTGGAAGCAAATCAAGCTAATCCACTCGGACGTATGCGGTCCTATGCGAACACCAACACCAGATGGGTGTCGATATTTTTTTAACCATGATTGACGACTATACTCGCTCAGAGGTGAGCGATCGCATCAAGGAGTATGTAAGTTACGTGAAGACGCTATTTGGAAAAACGCCTAAAGTCATCCGTTCGGACCAGGGTGGCGAGTTCCAAAATAACGTGTTGGATAGATTTTGCAAAGAAGAAGGAATCAGTCAGCAGTTTACCGTTGCGTATCTCACGATCAAAACGAATACGAAAGGGTTCGCAATTTCCTGCAACGACACGCCACCATCACATATCTTGGAGCAGTATCGCACTTCCTTGGCATCCAGATTCAGAGGACGCAAGACGGCCAGTTCCTACTGAATCAAAGCACTTATATCCGGAGGGTAGCGGCTAATTTTGGTCAAGATAAAGCCAATTCGTCCCACATCCCGATGGACCTCGGATACCCGAATAAACAGCAAATAGAAGAGGATCCGATGCCCCGGAACGATGAGTTCCAAAGCTTAGTAGGTGCTTTGCTGTACATTACGGTAAATGTACATACGGTGAATTCGAGGCCCGACATCGCTATCAGCATCCATTATGGGACGGAGGGTTAGCCGACCCACTTGAGCCGACTGGTCGGAAGCAAAACGTATGCTGCGGTATTTCTACACAACCGCAGACTTGAAGTTGCAGCCTGGTGAAGGACCACTGGAAGCCTACGTGGTCGCTGACTGGGCTGGCGATTGCGTGGACCGGAAGAGCAATGCTGGATTCGTGTTCCTGCTTGGTGGACCTATCAGCTGGACAGCAAGGAAGCAACAGTGTGTAACACTTTCGTCGACTGAGGCGGAATACGTCGCACTATCCGAAGCCAGCCGTGAATTGCTTTGGCTTCTCAAACTTATGAATGATGTGGGAGTAGTGGTCGCTAATCCCATTGCGGTGCAGGAGAACAACCAAAGCTGCATTGCAATGCTGTGATCCGAAGGAGCAAATAACCGAACGAAGCACATTGACACACGGTACAACTTCGTCAAGGATCTGGTTAGTACCGGAGTCAAGGAGTCATCTATTGTCCCACAGAACAGATGATTGCTGACGTCCTCAAAAAGCCGTTGGCAAGAGTCAAGTTGGAACAGCTACGAAACAAGATTGGCCTGCAGCGCGTCGAGCTTGAGGAGGAGTGAAGGAGCAATCGATTCAACTCGACCTATGTGCAATCCAATCGTAGCAATCTAGATTAATAAATTGTTAAATAATCGTTAGTTCACTTTCATCACTCAATCAGAGCAGTTGCACTTATATTTTGTTCCAAGAGAAAACATGGGATAGTATGCAAAAAAAAACTGACGATTCTGAGGTCGTGCAAAACCTTATGGCTGGGGTTAAGGCCAACGTTCACGCATTCGGATATAAAGGAGAAATAAATTAAATGAATGATGCCAAAACTAACTTTAACTGTTATTTTTAATCGCTGAAAATTTGGTGATAATCGGATAAAAACTCGAATTTTTAGAAAGAATTTTGTGTGTGCGGATTTTAAACGGTACACCCTTTAGGTGTTGTACTGGACGCAAAATTCACCCTTTTTCACCCTATCTCCACAATGAATTCGAAAGCTTCACGTCAATTGGGATTTATTACGAAAATTTCTCATAATTTCACCGATCCTCACTGTTTCAAAACACTCTACAAGTACTGTACTGGAACATCAGAATTGAACAAGTTCAACGTAGAAGCCTCTCCTGGCGTGATCCTCGAAATGTTCCTCCGTATTCCGAGCGATGTCAGTTTCTAGGACACGATTCGCTGATGCGACGATGAAATTACCAGCAAGAAACTCTCGTTGCAAAACTTTTGAACGGCGACATCGACGCACCTGCAATCCTTTCCCGAATTGGCTTCCGAGCAACAGAAACGAAACCCTGAGGTTTTCATCTTTGCTGCTGACCAGATTTCATCGGACTTTCTACGGGTCCTACGAGTTACTGACTTCATGCATGCCTACATTTGCGTTCGTTGAAAACCTCTTTAATTTTGAAAAAACTTCTTAATATTTTACTAGAAAATTTCACTAGTCATAGTTTTAAACCTATTCCTATCCAAGTAGACCACAGTCAGAAGAATTAAAAATAAATAAATAGTTTCGCATCCGATCGTAAATGAATTCGATATAATAAATGACTTTGCTGTAGCTATTGCGGGTACTTCAAGCATTTTAGGTAAGTTTTTCGATAATAGCGTGTTAAGTAGTCCGATGTGAACAATCTTTTAGGAAAACTCTTGCTCGTCTTGACCTCTGTGAACCTAATTGGTTGATTTGATTTAAATGTGACAGAGTTTCGATGGCCGTATGATTAATGCACATCCCACATGCGGTAGTCTTGTTTCGATCCCACTTTTCCTAAAAACTGTACACATCACTCGTAACAACACACAAAATAATTGACATTGTTTTAGGTTGTGCAATTTTTTAAATGTGAAAATGACATGAAATGTATCAAAAGTCAAAACAAAACATCTCAGATCGATGGCTTGGCCTACCCCGATCCAAAAAGCTGATTTCGCCTATTAGTTCCAGAACGAAATTCAAGCGCTCCGTAAACCAAAACCAGATATTTTCATTCAAAACGACTCCATCATTACGTATCACGTCGCAGCTAATGGCATTTTTAGATATTCAAATCGCGTACCGAGCTCTCCCATGTACAAAGCGGCTACCCATTCTCCTGTTTAGCGATATCTGCCACCTGCGGAAGCACGGTGTGAAATTTCACTCAACGTGGTGCTGCAAGCTTAATTCTCACATATCCAGCTAACTGCCTTACCAACTAACCAACCAACGTCGCATCGGATTAGCTAGCCGGTGTTTGCGCGCCGAGGTCGTCGTCGTCGTGGACGTTTTCGAATCAGACAGAATATGTGTACGAAGCAAACTTAAAATTGCAACCGTCATCGTCATTAGCAGCACATCAGTACTGGAGAAATCGCGCGTGTGCTTCAGCCAGTTTGCACGTGCTAATCATACCTGCATGGGGGGAAAAGGCTCTAATATTGGTCTACGGGTCTTAAAATTGTCAAAACAATTACAGACCTCTTTTATATTTTAGCGTGTTTTCGGGAAAATGAAAATTTGCCATGCTTGGGAGAATCGACAACTTCTACCCTTTTCAACTTAATTTCAGTTTAATAGTTCTGCGTCTCTGAAAGCACGAGTGTTCTTAATGGCTATGTTCATCTCCTTTGGAACACGGCCAAAGAACAATCGTTTGCTTTTAAGTTCACACTTTCATACTGCATGTGGCTTTTAGTGCTATTGGGAGCGCACCTGAGCCAGATAGTAAAGTTATACATAAATTCTCACAAATCTCACATCTAATGCTTTGCACATTCCGCCAGTACCAGACGATCTGTTGTGGAGTGGAATAAACAAAATTTAATTAATTGTTTATTCTCATATCGGAACCATACCACATGGGATTCAAGCTTCATAGGATAATCGAACTTTGATGTTCCACACAAATTCGAACCCATTTAGTCTCAATTCTTTAAGGCTAAATTAAATTTTCAAAACCGTCATCTCCACGAATGACATACCCAGTCTAACAGGATTCCTTCAACGGATCCATTCAAAGCTGCTCTTTCATCATAAAACTGCCTTCATCCCTTTTGCACGATGCAAAGTTTCCGTTGTAAAAACCACACTCCCCTTACCGGTCATACACTGAGACAGCGAGCTTGGCAGTGCTGGGTTGTGGTTTAATGAAATCTTTTTTCATCATAAAAGAGCTTCTCGTCTCATCTCGCGTTGACTGGCAGACCGTCAGTCTGCCGACGGGAAGGAAATCCACAACAGTTTCCACTAATGAAGCGTAAAGAAATAGCTATATGCTACTCGTGCGCTCAAAACGGTCCCAGGGCCGTGGAGGGGTGGAGGGAAGTCGTTGCGTTTGACTGCTTCCGATGTTCAGTTGAGGTACCGAATCAAACTCAGTCGCCATGGAGTTACAGCTCATTAAACTTAAGACTTGGATTGGAAGCCCGTGTAGACTATTAGAGGTTGAATGGTTCCGTTTGAAATTTTGGTTGAAAATCTGTAGCAAGATTTTGCCACTTATCTATCGGGAATGGCCATACGCATTATTTGTTGATAGGGTTTTTAGTAAAGAAAAAGGATCATAAAAATCAATACGCCATCATTAAGCTATTCACTCCAACTAAAGCTATGTCCATTTGGAATCCGGAATAATAAAATCATCTGTATCTCGGTAACGGATTGACGTACAAATAAGTTTAATACACCAAAACAAAGGTAATTCACTGTACTTTAAGGAAAAATATCAATACAAATCTTTTCTCTTCGTTTCTAACGAAAATTCGCACTTTCTTTTTTATTCCTCTCATCAAACGCTGCACACCTACGGAGTCAACTTCCTTGGCACATTTGTTCCACATTTTGGTTACTGAGTCGCGTCTCGAGCCGTTTTTCTACTTTTCTTAAGCTTCCGCTGCATTATTGCCCTTCCCTCAAAATCTCTCGATGGGCCGGAGCTGCGGGCAGTTGGGTGAATTTATGTTTTTATGGATGAAATCTACGTTATTATCGCGGTACTTCCCGGCTGTGGATGACTTCCCGGCTGTAGTGGCAACTCGCCAAATCTGGCCAAAACTTCACGGGACCTTTATGGGCTTTAATGAAAGGTAGTACGCGGTTTTTGAGGCATTCTTCCTTGTACAGTGTCGAGTCCATCGTCTTATTCGTCACGAACACTTTGGTTTCTGCTCCGCAGCTGCATATCCCTAGCCAAATCATCAGTTTTTTTTTTTGGCAAATTTGTCCATAAAAGCAAACTTAAACTTCGCAGGAACATCTCCTCGTGCCGTCGCCATGTAGAATTTTTTGTCCGAAATCCATTTTGACGTAGGTTTCATCGTCGATGGTACTTCCTCAAAACCCGCTGGTACAATTTCCGAACTCGAGTTCGCTCCCTGAAACGTTTGAGCACATCATACACGGTTGATTTGGCGATTTTCAACGTTTTGCAATTTTTATTGCGGGCCACGTTGGATTATCAACGTGGGTGTGCAGAATTTTTTCGCTCCTCTCGGCTTCCATCTAGAATAACTTTTGACTCACTGCACGAAACACCGTGAAATTTATACCACAGAAAGTGGGCGCCTAGGTAAATGAACCCCTGTAATAGAATTCTTGCAGCGGTCACTAAGCCTGTCCACGTTAAATTTCGGACACCAAAATAATAGCAGCAAAAAAATTTACACATAATTCAACAAAACCGATTGTTTATTTCACAATAATAGAGTTATATCTACATTAGAAACAGTTGATTAAGATGTTAATCCTTCTTTCTGTAAAATTCTCGAACTTTCTGTGGTACACCCGCCATCAGGTTCCGTACGGTATCCTCAGATACGCCCGCCGTGACGATTCTCCATCTTCTCTTGAAATCATCGGTACCATTTGCTTTCTTCTTAGTTTCGAAGAGTTTCCGCTTAACTAGAGCCCAGTACTTCTCTATTGGGCGAAGTTCTGGACAGTTTGGTGGATTGGCTGTTTTTGGCACGTATTTGACCTCTTGTACCTTATACCATTCCAGGACGGATTTCGCATAGTGACAAGAGGCCAAATCAGGCCAAAACAGAGCTGGAGAGTCGTGGCTTCTGATAAACGGTAGCAACCGCTTTTGCAGACATTCTTTCTCGTACACATCCTTATTGATAGTGCCGGTAGAGACGAAACTTTTAGATTTTCGACCACAACTACATATGGCCTGCCAAATCAAATACTTCTTCGGGAATTTGGACACCTTCTTTGTCCGGAAATGCTCGGCAACGGCGTTCCTTTGCATTGCGGTATAAAAAGCCAGACCCGGAAGCTGTTTAAAGTCTTCGAGTACGTATGTTTCGTCGTCCATTATGATACAAGAAAATGTTTGCAAAAAATTGGTGTAAAGCTCCTTAGCACGACTTTTTGCAGTGAAATTTTGCTTGTCATCACGGTTGGGCACCTTTTTCACTTTGTACGCCTTCAGTCCTTGCCTCTGCTTCACTTTTTGTACGTATGATTTTGACTTCCCAACTTTGCGAGCCACATTTCGCACAGAAAGATTGGGATTTTTCTCAATAATGGCTACCACCTTCTTGTCCATTTGTCGGGAGCATACTTTTCGATTTGTTCCACTTCCAACCTTCCGATCCACAGTCAAGCGCTGGTCAAATGATTTGCAAACACAAAACACGGTACTTTTCGGTAGTTTTAGTTTCTTGGCAAGATCGCGTACCGATAAATTCGGATTTTGCTGCCGTTCGTACAAAATGCGTTTGCGCACTTCCACTTGATTCGACGCCATTTTACTGAATGTAACAAGAATGTAAACATGTTGTACCACGAAATAAAGTGAAGAGTTTCAGCTGTCATATAAGTGAAACGTTTCAGCGATCCGTGAAATAATTCAAAATCTACACTGAAAGAAAAGTGTCCGAAATTTAACGTGGACAGGCTTCGTCAAAATGTTCGCGAAAGAAGTGATCACCAGTTTGTTGCTCGCCCAGAAGAAGCCGAAAGAGATTGCCAAGGTGGTAGGGTGCCATTTGGCAACAGTTTACCACATAAAAAAGTCCCTGCAGGATGGTCCTAAGCAGCGGAAGCCGGAAAAGCGGACGTCCGCGCTTTTGCACGCACGCCGAACGTGATCAAATCGGTCCGTGCAAAAATTCGTCTCGCAACCCGGTACTTTCCATAAGAAAACTTGCAAAGGAAGCTAATATTTCGGAGAAATCAATGCGGAGAATCATCAAAGAAGACCTGCATGCATCTTCCTGAGCCAGAGTGAAACGCCACTTGATTACGGACTGGGTCAAGGAACTACGGAGTGACTCGTTCCAAGAGATTGCTTTCCTTGTTGAAGAAGGAAAAATGATAATGCCTGTTCTCCGACGAAAGGCTTTTTCAGCATCGATGCGAATGTGGCCAACAGCCACATGGACTGGTTCATCTTACCGTAGAAAATGGAGAACGTTCCGGAAAAAAAGGGAAATTCAAATTTCGAACCAAACATCCGGCTGGTGTCATGTTGTTTGGCTTGGTGGCGTCCAACGGTTTGAAAATGCCGCCTGTTTTCATTGATGCTGGAGTTAAAATCAATACCGAAGTGTATATCGGCATTTTAAAGGACCAAGTGCTTCCCTGGGTGAAGGCTCACTTCTCCGAGGACCAAAACGTTATCCTACAGCAGGAATGGAGCGCCTTTTTCACACGTCCAATCGAACCCAACAATGGTTGAACGATAACATGAAGTTTTGGCCGAAGGATTTGTGGCCCCCTAGCATTCCAGATCTTAATCCGTTGGATTATTCGATTTGGGCTTATGTTGAAGCACGAGCCTGCAAAAATCACACCGTAGTGTGAAAACCCTTTAGTCAACCATAACACGCACATGGCAGTTTGACGTCGGAGGACTACGTCCGAAAGGCATGCTCTGGCTCCCGGCGTGGGCTCGAGGGATGTTATTAATACAATAATGGATAGCATGAATATCTCTAACGAGCAAGCATTGAGTTCAAATCCTAGCCCAGAACAAATCACGAATGACAAAAAGTGTTGAAGTTACTCAAAATGAAATTCTCCGAAAGTGCGAATTTATTCAAGACGAAGGTTGCCTACCGACCTAGCTTTGTATGGAACAATTGTCGAAACTGAGTTTAGAATACTCTATAAAACGTTCCATAGATATGGTAGCATAACTACAATTGCCCCAGATGACTATTCCGGTGACCACACATCAGCAAAAAGATAGCACATTTCTCCGATTGTGCCATACCGGAGCAACACCATTGAAATTACTATAAAAGACTAATATTCCTAAAACGGCTGCGAACAAAGCGATCTCTTGTTCGGGAATTTGCACCTCAAAGCACGCTCGCTCCATTTGGCACGTGTAGCATTCAATTTGTCTGGTGATGATCCTACGATGCACACGACGGCGAAGCACTTTCCCATTCATATGCACCTGCATGTCTGCTGCAGCGAGAGCCCAGACGAACCTTCGCGCCTTGAAATGAAAGGATAACAACCGCGTGACATCTTCTCTGCCGCGAGTCTGGAGCTGAACGCGCGAACTTCGAGTGGCATCCTGGCGGCTGGTATGCATCAGAGGGTTCTGAATAGTGCACAGCAATGGTTGACGATGACGACACAAGGTGGCAAAGTCAACATTCTACTGACGGGCCCTTTCGCGCCACCCGCCTCACCCCGTGCATCGTCCGTGGAACAAATGGATGCAAAAGTGGCAAACTTCACTGGGGGGGGTGAGTTTTTCCAAAGTATCAAAAGTTGGAAAGAGCATGCAAACAGCAGAGCAGCTTGAACAAAGGATCTTCCGCTAACAATTGGTATCGACCGAGTGGGGGAGGTGGAAAGTTCAACGAGCATGTTAATCACCACTATTGACGTCAGATTTGGCATTTTTAAAGTTGATTCTGTCTGTCTGGGTGTGACGAAGCTAAAAATTGATGAAAAGTTGCAGTTAGTTCTGGGTTGGCCCAGACAAGCTAAGCTATTTTTTTTATTTTCGAAGACCAATGGAAGCCAAATGATACAAAGGAATGCCAGAGTATCAGAGCCAAAAGAAGGCCATGGAAAAGTACTTGAAATTTCTGGAGTGTCAAATAAATCATCTTTGCTAGGTTCCCTTTAGTTAACTTACGCTCCAAACCCAAATGTCCTTACTTCTATCTTAAGACCACAAATGAGGTTTTGTACAACATTAGAACCGACACTCATGCTTTCTTCAATTCTTGATCTGTTTTCACTGCCTTTGGATGGAGTATTAAGATCGTGAGGTACGAAGATGACCTTATTTTCCTTATACCATCCCTGCACCTGTATAGAGTAGTGCAACGACGCCAAGTCAGGCCAAAACAGTGGGCTCTTGTGCGACCTCAGCAACGAAAGGAGACGTTTTTGAAGACATTTCTTTACGGCCCTTCATGGTTGAAGTCGTCACGAATGTCCATGCACCGATAGCGCTTGATGTTGGTTTTATTACTGCTGGTTTTCGAAATGGATTTGGACTTTTCCACCAGGTTTCATCTCGCTAGATAACTTCACATCTGGCATTATTTCTGCTTTGACGTTGTCCGCCGTTACCTCGATTCCAGGTGACCCCAGGTCGAGGATAATCAAATCGTAGTGTTTTTTTAGGTCAGGTTAATAAACTGGACAACCAAGCATCATCCACCATAAATCTAACTTTCTCCAACTGATGACTGGTCGTGAACAGAACATTCTTGAGTCGTCTGACAGATAACGTTCTCATCACGATTATCCGCGACAAACCGAATTCTATAAGTCTCCTAAGCTGATAAATCTTCTTAGTTGATCCGCTGTGCTCGTAGTATTCCCCAGATTGTCCCGTGCTTCTCTCGCAGTCTTCCCGAGCAAAGGTTTATACCAAAGTGATAACAAGTTCTAATATCTGATTATCACTGTTTGATCACTAAATATGTTATCATTCAGGCTGATAACAAATTAATATTCGTTGGATATCACAACATTAACTCGTTTTATTATCATTGAGTTCATTTTGGTAACAAATTTTGTGATATGAACTAATTACTTGAGATAATTTCAAATTATGTTATCAACATGATATCAAATTCATACACAAATAAATGAGGTAGTGCTTCTGGTGAAAAGCACAATTTGATATACATGACATGCTGGTAATATTCAGCATTCGCAGGCATACTGGTAGTATTCAGTAACTTTTGTCAAAAATCGTCTTTTAAAATTGATAACACTCGAGGCCTTACAGGAACTGTTCCAAGATGACCGTTCCGAGGAAAAATTATCAGATGCCACAAAACTTGAAAATAATCTGGAGAAATTTCATGAATTTTGATACCCATATTGCCAGGGTTTTCTACTGAAAATGTTCATGGCCACTCGAGGCCCCACGGGAACCTGTTCCGGAAAGACAGGTCCGAGGACAAATCATCAGATGGCCACAAAACGTTGAGAAATATCCTACTGGAGAAATTTCATGAATTTTGATACCCATATTGCCAGGGTTTCCTTCTAAATATGTTCATGGCCACTCGAGGCCCCACGGGAACCTGTTCCGGAACGACAGGTCCGAGGACAAATCATCAGATGGCCACAAAACGTTGAGAAATATCCTACTGGTGAAATTTCATGAATTTTGATACCCATATTGCCAGGGTTTACTACTGAAAATGTTCATGGCTACTCGAGGCTCCACGGGAACCTGTTCCGGAACGACAGTTCCGAGGACAAATCATCAGATGGCCACTAAACGTTGAGAAATATCCTGCTGGAGAAATTTCATGAATTTTGATACCCATATTGCCAGGGTTTCCTTCTAAATATGTTCATGGCCACTCTAAGCCCCACGGGAACCTGTTCCGGAACGACAGGTCCGAGGACAAATCATCAGATGGCCACAAAACGTTGAGAAATATCCTACTGGAGAAATTTCATGAATTTTGATACCCATATTGCCAGGGTTTTCTACTGAAAATGTTCATGGCTACTCGAGGCCCCACGGGAACCTGTTCCGGAACGACAGGTCCGAGGACAAATCATCAGATGGCCACTAAACGTTGAGAAATATCCTACTGGAGAAATTTCATGAATTTTCATACCCATATTGCCAGGGTTTTCTACTGAAAATATGTTCATGGCCACTCGAGGCCCCACGGGAACCTGTTCCGGAACGACAGGTCCGAGGACAAATCATCAGATGGCCACAAAACGTTGAGAAATATCCTACTGGCGAAATTTCATGAATGTTGATACCCATATTGCCAGGGTTTCCTTCTAATTATGTTCATGGCCACTCTAGGCCCCACGGGAACCTGTTACAGAATGGCCGTTGCAGGAGCAAGTCGGTATATGGCCCACAATGGAATAGAAACAGTTTCTAGGCATTATTCCAAAGATTTTGACATCCATTCCCGGATTTTCAATAGATGTTTCCAACTAGTGTCTCCGTTCCGGAACACTGCCCCGGAAACCCGGATTTACAGGAACCAGATGAATTCAAATGGTCATTGCTGATAATTTTCCTGAAGCGAATGAGTTTTTGAATCTAACGGTGCCAAAAGAATTAAAATCGGTCAATAGTAGGAAGAGTTATAATCATTTGAATTTGGTGGGTACCCTGTCGATCACTTAAAGGTGTGTTTTTTTGTTGTTGGTGGGTGGGGGGGGTGTCCCGATCGCTTACGGCCGTGCTGCCGTTCTTCCCGTTGTTGAGGGGGGGGAAGGGAAGACAAAATGTTCGGCTGTTTCCTCGTCGGGGGAAGGGAAATTGTAAAGCGGCGGGGGGGGGGGGGGTGGGGGGAGGGGGAAGCCGGGGGCCCCGGGGCGGGGGGGGGGGGGGCCCGGGTTGGGTGGGGGTTTCTCCCGCTGTGTGGGGGGGGGGGTGGGGCCGCGGGGTGTGGCCTTTGGGGGGCGGGACAGTGTGCCCTTACCACTATCAGTGGGTACTTTCGAGCTTACCAAGGTAGCTCTTAGCACCCATGGCGATAGCCCATGCCGGCTCGTCACACCTCAGTATGGACAGAGCGACGCTGGCAGGGATCTTTCGTTTACTCCCTTATACCGTTGAGCTATTCGACATCATGCAGGATAATGCCGATACAGCCATAAAGACCTTCTTGCAGACGTGGTCGACGTGGCTGATAAAGGACAGCTTGTCGTCGATCATAACCCCAAGTACCTCAGGGACAGCTTCGAGGTGATGGAGCAGTTGCCTGCACTAATCGTCGCCCTTTGCTCAAATTTTCTGTTGTTGACCACATAAATCTCCTTTTTGTGAAAGGACAAACTCCAGCCTCCTGGAGCGCGTGGCCGCGTTAACTCCACCTTTTCTATGGACGCTTCATATACTTTTAGGGTGATGTCGTCCGCGAAACCGACCTCTTTTTACCCCGTTAGGGAACTTCAACCTCAACACTTCGTCATACAACCAGGATTGAAGCTTGTGGAACTTCTACGGTGACTTGAACACGTTCCTGACCCGCCGCAGTGTTGTATACCAGTACCCGATTCTGGAAGTAGTATCCTGTACAGGTACCCAGGATACCTGAAGAACTCAGGGTGTGGGGATGAGGGTGCCAACTCCTCGACCCACTAAAAACCCACCTGTGCCTTAAGCCCTGGACCCTCCCGGGTTAAGGAGTGTATCTATGCCGAAGCCGGAATGTTTTCAACATTTGTACATTTGGCAGCGTTGTACATGCATAGGCCTAGTGGAAATCGTATGCAATTCGTGGTTAAACAAGCCCGAGCAAGAGACCTTGGGGTAAAAGGGTCCCAAATGACAAGGACGTTTAGTGTATGGAGTTGCAATTCCGAGCACGTTGGTAGGAAACGCCACCCGTGAAAACAATAAGACCAGAATCATCCTACGTCACCTGCAGCTGGCCATCCGCAACGACGAGGAGCTGAACGTGGGCTGTACATTCAATTCTTTATGGCTAAATTTTATTGGACCCTATAGGGGTGTTCAATACCATAACTAGACGAGTTTGCGTGATACACGCTAAAAATAGGACATGAAAAAGTTGTTGTTTGAAAAACTTTTTTTCCTGCCCATCTTGCAACGTATGGCGAACTTTTATACAATTATATTGCCTTTATTAAGAATTTTTTTTTTGTCCAATTCTAAGATAGTAAATTTTTGCAAATTGGCTATAAATTTTAAAATATTTTATTTTTAGCATGTAAGAATCGATTTTACAATTTTTACATCTTTTTTCATAAAAGTTAAGACAATTTTCTAAAAGTCACCCATACATCACTTTTTTGTGAGTCTTGTCCTTTTTGAGTTATGTTGATTTAAAAAAAAAATCGATCAACAAACATAAGCCCTTTTCAAATGGTAGTCTAGATAAATTTTGAAAAAACAAAGTATGCAAATTCACTTGAAAAGACATAGTCTACACACCCACAAAGTTGCATTGGATGCTGAGAGGGTGCTGCCAATCACGAAGACGAGTTGGCGTGAAATTCGTCTATAAACAGTTAATTCGACCCGAACTGCAGTTTCTATAAATTTTCGTGGAGAACCAATAGTAAAGCCTCACACTTATAGCATAGGGTTTCATGGTTCTTTAGGCTGAATAAAATATAGTAGAAATTTATTAATTCGATGACATCAATTTGTTCACATCAACAAGCAGTCCTACGTCATCTTTGTAGTTATGTCACTGACATAACTCACCCTTTCGTTTTAAAATGTTAAGGCATGCGAATTTGTCAACTCTATTTAGTCTCTTTTTACACGGTTTCATAGTAAAAGTGGAACGTATCCCGGATGTAAAAAAACCTTAGTGTATAGCACATTAAGCTGTCGGAATCGATTTTATACTGTGTAAGTGCTTCAAAACTACAATGGTAACAAATTCGTTAGCGTTAATCAAAAAAAATCCATACCGGACAAACAATTCAGTATTCTTTTTACACTAGAGTCAATTCCGACCAGCTTCGAACCTTGCAGGAACTATTAGAGGTCTTATGCTGCTTCAACGAAAAAAACACATTTAGCGACACCTTCATAGATAATTTATCTAGAAATTTTCCGTTGAAATATCTTCATAGAATAACAAATTTACTGCCCGTTTTTACGGCTCGGATAAAAAATTCAATGGAAACTCTTGCAACTATTATACGGTAGACAATTCACGAGATTTGTGGAAAGCAAAAACAACCACTTCTTAGGACTGCAATCAATTCAATTATTTCTTCTAACGGGGCAAACTGCCCAAGAAAACCGGTAAGAGATATTAATTTCTAATGCGGATCATGCCCGCTGTCCGTTTCAGAACGACCAATTTAATTTTCCAACTAAAGAGGCTGTTTTACTGTCATTTTCTCTATAATTGGATAACCACGGAACGGAAAAGTTCGGTTTCCTTTAGCTCAGTCGGTAAAGGCGCAGCTACAAAGCAACACCATGCTGGATGGAGGTGACTGGGTTCGATTCCCGGTCTGGTCTAGGAATTTTTCGTAAAGGAAAATTTCTCGACTCCCTGGGCATAGCGTATGATTGTACTTGCCACACAATCATACTAATGCAAAAATGGTACCTGACATCGTAAGTTCTCAATTAATAACTGTGGAAGTGCATTTAGAACACTAAGTTGAGAGCAAGCAATAAGCTAATTGTGAAAGCAATAAGCTTGAAATGCCAAAAAAAAACCTCCGCAAGCTTTGCCAGTATAGTATTATAGTTATTGTTAGTCTGTAAGATCGTGACATACTATTATTCCAAGCAATGAGAAACAATTTCATAACTGTATGCTATTTTGGAGATGACATTTAACATGTATATTAACCTTAATGAGATGCGGAAATATAACTCGTAGAGCATTAGAGAAATTTCAATATTTGCGTATAGCAATCTGATCACGGATAAGGGAAAACACAAAATAAATAGAACAAGCAAAATAAAGCAGAAAGAACCCGTGGTAGACGTTTCTAAGTTAGGATTATTGCGTTCCTTACAAAACATAACATACGATTTAATCTTTCTCTGAAAAAGAACTACCGGCCATAACCTGGGGAAAATCAAGTTTTAAACACTTCCTTAGCTCTTCATCTTGTAGCAGCATTTATTCATCGAAAGGGATACCTGTTCTCAGATGACCCGACCTGCGGGAAAAAAAGCGTCCGGCGAAGACAACGAAGCTCTCGTTATCGCGAATTAGCCACCAAAAGCAGCCTCTCCGCATCCCGCTTTCTTACCTTTGACCCACCCGCTAAGCGCAGGTATTGCACAAGAGGAAAGCTCAAGCCAATGAAACCGTCTTCTTCGCGGAAACAGGTTGCTCGGTTATTACGGTTCTGTATATTCACATATTATTCACTCCTCGAGAATTCCTTCGCAAAGGGGAGTCAGTTCTCGGCGTTATCTCGTCTGGCTCCGGCGACGTCGTTTACAAACACCACAGGTACACACTGGTCCTGTATCGAACGACTATAAATAACAACACACAGCATCGTACAGCCCAAGCAGGCGTGTTGGGCTCTTCTCTTGCACAAATTTCAACACACAACACCAGCACTAATATACCGACCTTTCTACAACCATACGGAGAACCGTAACCCAACACCACCACCCAGAAGGTTTCGCTGTATGAGATTTGGTGACTGTTGGGCTGTTGTAGAGCTCAGCAGGATTTTCTTTTCACATCGCTTGACGTTTTTCCGTCTTCTTGTTTCATCCCCGTGCACTTACTCGTACGCCTTGTTTGCGTTCAAGAAAACCCACTTCCATTCACTTCCCGACTTCTTGTTCCTTACAAGTGCATAATCTGGGTACGATTAGAGGAAATAGGACACCTGGCCCGTCTCAACCCTGTTCGCATGGTGACATTTAATTGTCACTTGAATTATGGCGAGGAACTTTCCCACAAGCAAAACCGCATAGCCCTATTCTCTCCGATCACTAATCACTACGCCTTTCCGAGTTACCCCAACATGAGGAAGGAAAATAAAATGACAACCACAAAGTAGACAACTCCATAAGCATCGCAAAAAGAAGAATGACAAAACTACCTTTCAGTGATAAGCTGCTCTGCACGGGAATTACAATTTGACGGCCTACTTGTCGCCTACTTTTCCTCCAAATCGCGTACAACTCACTCACTCAAAAACTCACGGAACGCAGTGCTTCACGCTTGGCGCACTTTTGGATATAATCGCAATCGCAATAAATTTTTTTGGTTTCTTTCGCAAATTTTCCGCAAACTGTAGCAAAAGTTGAAGAACTAGATCAAACGCACAGGTTAAAGTACACTCTATACACTTTTATTCCGCCATTACACGACCGACGTAGCCGCAAGAAGACTCGACCGAACTATGCCAAAGTGCAAACTCTTCTGACTCTTGCTTGACTGGACTGACTGGGTGCTGCTGAGCTGAGTTCGAGTTGTGAGGAGAGCCTTCATTCTCCAGTTTGTTCAGTCATAGCAAGTGGTTAGGGTGGTGGTAGTTATAGCTTCAGCATAGCATTTGGCCATGAGTGTGTGCGCGAAACAAGCGAGCGAGAGCTTACGAGACATACAGTTGCAGTGCTAGGCTTCAAGCATGGCAGTGGGCTTCGTGGTGAGAGCCGCGAAGAGAGAGCTGCTGATTGATGCAAAAATCGTGCCTTCACAACTGTTCGGTGGGGGTGGTTCGAACGGCAGGGTTAACATTTGATACCATTTATTATTATTTTTTATGTAAGTTGTAATTGGCTTCAAGTTAACGACAGTTGGGATTTATATTACACGAATCATAGAATAATTAATTAAATAATCAAACAAGGACTTCGTGTGGTAAGAAGTCCAACCCTTCTTGTGATATCGACTATTTGACAGTGAATTAATCGAACAGCTTGCACTATATGCACTAGTACAAAAAACCTATAAACGTTAATTAAATAATCTTATGAAAATTAGCCACAACGAAAAGCTTGACAACTTATTCAAAACAACGTATCTGTATACCACCAATACAAGAAATAACATTTACCTAACATGATGTTCCGTAGGGGGGCTAAGAGTTTTGGGAAATTTACGTTTGTATCCTTGTTCCCCTCTTTGTTTACAAAATCAGATGCTTCGTTTTGAATAAGTTGTCGTGAAAGGTTTGAATTTCATATTATTAGATCATTAGAAAATAATATCGAACTCGATTGAATTTCAACCGAGTTTTTATCTGCTGAACGCTTGGTAGTCTGTTCGGTTCAAAATGGAACAAACGAGTTCTCGTTAAATTTTTACTTTCTCACAATCTGTCAAATTTACCGAAAAACTCAGTTGACATAAATAAATCCTATCAGCAATAACCGAATATTGGTTTACTCAAATATTAACGAATGCTGTCAAAAAAAACGGCTTTTATGTTGCAATTACGGAATTCGGTTCTTTTTGGCTTTGCTGGAATTTTGAAATAGCCTGATATGCAACGATCGATTACATTTTTTATTATAACTCATGAAGTACTTTAGCTGGAAGCGATATTTAATTAGTTGAACATTTGCTTAAAGAAGTGTAATAAGCCATTTGGTAGTATGTATCACGAAAAGTTACACAACTAATTTTATAAAGTCACAAACTTTCGAGGGATATGGATGTAATGTTGATCTACGAGCTCCAAATTGGGTCTATTCATGGATGCAACTAAGTCCCGTTCAATAAATTTATTATTAAATGCAGTCTTCGTATGTTTTTTTCTCTTCTGATTTTATGATTTGAGGCGTTGCCAGCTGTATTTGCTCTAACTCAACACAAAATTTCACAAAACAAACTATAATAAAACTGCTTAGAAATACTTAAGTGATTCCCACATATAGTTTACCGGTCATTCGATAGTCAAAACTTTATAAATCACTCTACACTGATTGTGTTCCTTTGTTTTGTGTTAAGATGAGTCATTTGAAAAACATACAACCGAAACTCAGAAATTTTTACTGTAAATTTTACCAACAACAACATTTTTAAAAAAACTTTTCATGCAACAGGCCATGATTGGGAACATAGAAAAAAAATATGTTTCTTACATTGGGTCTACGGTTTTCTTGTTAAATCATTGTTATTTTACTTATGTGAACAGTTAGCTTACGACGTGTGACTATTTTCTGTATATCTTAGCTGCATTACTCGGTTCATAGGTTTAATTTAGCTAAATTTAGATCATTCGAAGATCGTGTAGATAATCTGTTCAGCATAACGAGTGAAGTCATGATGTCTAAAAACTTAAAATAATTGATAGTTACGCGGAAGTGATTACCTATAAATTTATTAATAATATCTCAATTGCTTTGGGTGCAATCGGAGCAACATGATTTTGTTGATTATCGCTGAATTAATGACATATTTGGTATATAGGCCGATTGAAGGAGGGCTTATCAAGTCAGCTTAAATTACCGAATTTTTCGGTAGACATAGCTGTCGCGGAATTGGCTCGATGAGAAGTGTTTTACGTTTAAGAATATTCAGCGAATGCTTGGTGTAGTGAACAGAATATGTGTGAATAAAATGTTAAGATGCTTTGTATGATTCTAAGAGTATTATTTACCTTTCGATTTGGGTATAATCATTTGATTTGAGTATAATCAACTTAGGGTGAAACGAAATAAAACTTGTAGTAATCTATGCGAAAATCTCCTCACTTCGTAAAAACAAACAACGCCAACGCAATTCATTGACATGAGAGTGATGAAACCTAGTCAGCGACTCTAGAGTTAATTACAACTGAAGTCTGAATTCAACTTCCTAACTCCAATAGAGAGGCCGTTAGCTATAAATACCAGCTAGCTGTGCTGATTCAGTTCATTTTCGTAATCAACTTTGCCAGCAATGGATCAAAAGCAGCAGCAACAGTGAAACAACACAATCGAGGCTAAAATACTCGGTCAGGTCACGGTACTCGGTTCAGTTTACCGAGTTTTCTCGGAATTCGTGTACCGAATTCTTGAATATCCCTGCTTTACTGTATTGTTTGATTCATCTTTCATTTTTTAGCTGTCAAAATATATCATATAGTAACGGAAATTCTGGTTTGACATAAAAATACACCTGAAAACAGTACATATATAAACGATTTATCGCTTTCTTGTTGGCAACCGATGTGGTTCGGTAGAAAATTGAAACGAGTTCGGTGTTATTTTCTAAGTGTGTGCCTTATGAAATTCTATTGTTGTTGGCATTTCATTGAACAACCTTATGAAATTAATTTGTTTGTTCTATAGAACTCAAAAACACTGACTGGCATAAAAAAGCCTACTATGGTTTTCAGATGATATTTTGTTACCACATAATAAATAAACAGTATTTTTGCGAAATAATAACCTAAAATAAATAATGATGGTTTGGTATTGATATTTTGTGGTCAATCAGATAACTTTACTTACTTGATGGGCGACGACTCCTCCTGTTTAATTTACGCCAAATGGATGATTCTCTTCCACCGGACCCGGTCCTGGCCCAATCGTCCCCAGTCCCTCTGGACGTTAAGGGCCCTTAGGTCCTCCTCAACTGCAAAAAGCCATCGTGTTCGTGGTCTACCACGGAGTCGACGGCCTCTCCCAGGTTCTCTACTGAATATTATCTTCGCTTGTCGTTCTTCCGGCATCCGTGGAACGTGACCAGCCCAACGCAGCCTGCCGTGTTTCATCTACTTGACAATATCCATTTCTATACATACTTGGTATAACTCGTGATTCATGCAACGTTGCCAGATGCCATCTTCTTGTTTACCGCCGAGTATTGTTCGCAGCACCTTACGTTCAAAAATCCGGAAAGCTTTATGGTCGACTTCCTTTAGCGTCCAGGTTACATGGCCGTACAAAGCGACCAGGACAATCAGAGATTATACAACGCGAATTTTGTCTTCGTCTGCAAACTTCGGTACTTCAGCTGGTTCCGGAGACCGTAAAACGATGTATTCGCAGCTGTGAGACGCATTTTTACCTCTCGGGTAACATGATTATCGCACGTCACTAAAGTTCCAAGATACACAAATTCTTCCACTACTTCAAATTTGTTACTACCCACATCACTATTGGCCCCACGTTGTCTACTGGCGATCATGTACTTCGTCTTGCTGGTATTTATTGTGAGACCAATTCTCGCTATCTGCCTTTTTAAAGGCAAGAATGCCTCTTCTACGGCTCGACTTCACAATCTACACATTAAATTAACGTAGCTAAGCCGTTAGATATGCTACCAATATTCGGAGAAAGGAACAAACCACGTTGTGAGTATGTACCTGAAATCATGTGAAAGTCTCGCAGGCGTGTATGCGCTAGTTGCTTCTATTGTTTCTTGTGTTTCGTTCGTTATTTCTTTCTGACTAGCAAATGGCTATTTTCATCATTGCAGAGGTCTACTTTTCATTGGAAACTAATTTTTCACTGCACACTCTAAAAAACCAAACTCCGCCGCTATGTGGCAACTCGTAACCGAATTTCACAATTGTTTTTTTTTTTTCAAGATGAACGGCAATAATAATCATCCATTTACTATTCCTCTTGCACGGCAAAGCGGAAAAAGACTCTGCTTTTATTTTCTGATGAGGAAATTCCTCCAAAAATCGGTCGGGAATTCACAGATTTTGGCACACTTATTAGCAAAACCCGTGGCTTTTAATATAAAT
Source organism: Aedes koreicus (assembly GCA_024533555.2). Lineage (NCBI taxonomy): Eukaryota > Metazoa > Arthropoda > Insecta > Diptera > Culicidae > Aedes > Aedes koreicus. The sequence continues at coordinate 69,840 of JAHHFK020002791.1, forward strand.
TTCGATTGAAAGCTCGATAATTTATCGACACTCGTGTCTGACTTTGACTCGTGTCTGACTTTGACTCGTGTCTGACTTTGACATGCAATTCTCATGTTTACTTGAGATTCTCATGCATTTTCACGCACTCATACTCAAAACGCCCATAAAGTATTTCGGCTGAAAAGCCATAAAAACCATCCAAAAACAATTTTCTTCATGCTCATGCATGTCGTGTTAGTTTTCCATCGTCGGCATTAAAAAATGAACAAATAACAATTATTAACATTTTAAGACGACGAAATGAATTTTTGAAGGTGAAAACTCATGATCTGTTTTTGCGTCGTTGATTTCGAAAAGCCAAATATCATGAGCGCATAAAGTCACACAAGAGTTTTACTGAATACTTCGAACTATAAATGGAAAATTTGGAGATCTTTCAATAAACAGAAAGGATCAGTTATTACAAGCATATAGCAAACCATAGATGTACTGTCAAATGCTTTCAGTAATTGTTTGTTTCTGTGTGAGGGGGCAGGATGTGATTTATATTCAAATGCTGGGGATGCTGGAATTGAGATATATTCATTGAAATACCTTTGACAGCCTTGGAGTAGATTTCACTATTTTCACCAAGCAACTTTTTCCAATTGTTGGAAGGTTTATTTAATTATACTAGAAACATTTCTAGTATTAGGTGCGCAACTAAGTTCTCGCTGTTTAGCAATAGATGGCGCCAGTAGTAAGTGCTGGTCGAATGTTGTACATCTCAAGCATCATAAACCAAGCTCAGACATATGGTAAACAAACCGCTTTGCCAAATCAGTGATTTTGGTTTAGTGTTATATATTTTGGTTGTTTGAAGATGTCTGATTTCGTGCCAAATAATATTGATTTTCTTCTTTCATTCGAAGAAAACCGCGGCTGAAACACATCGAGAGCTCCAAAAAGTTTACGGTGATGCTGCTTTGAGTGAAACAACGTGTCGTGATTGGTTTCGTCGCTTCAAAAACGGTTATTTCAGTGTTGATGATCGTCCGCGTGAAGGAAGGCCAAAAAACTTCGAAGACTCTGAATTGGAGGCATTGCTCGATGAGGATCCGTGTCAAACGCAAGAAGAGCGTGGTTCAGGATTAGGAGTTTCCCGCCAAGCCGTTTCTAAGCGATTGCATGCGTTGGGAATGATTCAAAAGCAAGGAACTTGGGTTCCTTACGATTTGAAGACAAGAGATGTTGAGCGTCGTTTTTTCGTCTGTGAACAACTGCTCCAGCGGCAAAAAAGGAAGAGTTTTCTACATCGCATTGTGACGGGTGACGAAAAATGGATTCATTACAGTAACCCAAAACGGAAACATTCATGGGGACTGCCAGGGCATGCTTCAACATCGTCGCCTAGGCCGAATATTCACGCTGCGAAGGTTATGCTGTGTATTTGGTGGGACCAAGTTGGTGTTATTTATTATGAGCTGTTGAAACCAAACGAAACCATAACCGGGGAACGGTATCGAACTCAATTGATGCGATTGAGCCGAGCACTGCACGAAAAACGGCCACAATACGAGCAAAGACACGAAAAAGTGATTCTTCAGCATGACAACGCTCAACCTCACGTTGCGAAACCTGTGAAAACCTACTTGGAAACGCTCAAATGGGAAGTCCTACCCCACCCGCCATATTATCCTGATATTGCACCGTCGGATTAGTACTTGTTCCGGTCGATGGCACATGGTCTCACTGGTCAGCAATTCCACTCATATGATGACATCTCAAAATGGCTTGATTCTTGGATAGCATCAAGAGACGAACAGTTCTATCGAAATGGTATTCACGTTCTACCAGAAAGATGGGAAAAAGTCGTAGCTAGTGATGGGCAATACTTTGAATAATTCGTTTGTAACCTTTGTTTTCAAAATAAAGTTCCTTTTTCACCAAAAAAACAGCGAGAACTTAGTTGCGCACCTAATAAATACACTGTACGAAATGTGCAAATAGATTTTGGTGCACTTGTTGAAGGATTTGTAAATGTTTTCTAGAAAAATCAGAAAAATCATCCAAAAATAGCTGGAAGAAACGTACAAACCAAGCTGGTTAAGACTCTAGACATTTTCAAAGCTGGTGAAAAAATTTGCAGGAATCCAAGAGAAAATTTCAGTATGTATCTATATGGGAATAGTTATGTAGAAAAAAAAACAATTTCATGTTTAAGACAACGAGTTTGTATTGATAACGACATTCTTTCACGTTGATCTGTTGATCTGAATCTGGTACAGGGCTGTTTTTAACTCCTGTGTGCGATTGCGTTATCGTATTTTATGGAAATTTACCTTTCAGACTGATTAGGAACAAAGGAGAAGTGAGGATTCAGAGCTCAGAGTTCAGAGTTCATTGAGTATACACATCCAAGTATAAACAATAATATCGCATCAAAGTAGATCCAGCTCAACCACATCGGTGTAATTTTCTAAGTCATGATTTAGAAGTATGAAAAGTATGTCATTCAAATACCGAGCGTACACAAATATGTAGAAAAGTTTACATCTATGTAAATATCTCTACCATGTTAGTACAATTTCTGTAATTTCAGCTTTCATTTTCATTATAAAGCTTTTAACAATATGTTTTTTCGCTTTTTAATATATTTTTTGCTCTGCTTTACTAGAATGTGCCAAGAATAAAAAAAACGAGAACGTTTCATTGCAAAGAATAACTGATATATGATATGAAAGTAATCATTGTAAAATGGGGAACATTGTAGCCTGGTTTGTTTCCGCGAAGTTAAACATTTTTCATGGGAAACATTTTTTCTATAGTTGATTGAACCTCAGAGAATAGTATTGTTGTAGATCATTTTTCACATAGGATAATTGCTTTGGACAAACAGAAACCAGCGACGATTAAAGTTTTGATTTTTTTTCTTGTTTTTAACCACTGTCATTTTTTTCAATATAAAAATTGACCTTTAGAAAATGATTTACCAAATGTAGAATGTTCCACTCAGCGCATTAAAAAAATACTTTAGAATCGGTGGATGATTTTTTAACCCTTTGGCAATTATTGCAGAAACAAATGAAAACTCTACAATGGAACGTGTTTACGAACGCGCAGATTAGAATTTGAAATAACATTAGCAGACAGCTCAGATTTTAGCTACCAAAATTCAATATATCACCTAGAAGCAGTGCAAAAACGTTTAGAAATATCCTACTGAAGATATTTCATGAACTTTGATATCCATATTGTTAGGGTTTCCTTCTAAATATGTTCATGACCACTCTAGGCCCCACGAGAACCTATTACAAAATGGCCTTTCCAGGAACAAGTCGACATATGGCCCACAATATAATAGAAATAATTTCTAGGAATTATTACAAAGATTTTGACATCCATTCCTGAAAATTCAATAGATGTTCCGAAATTGTGTCTTCGTACCGGAACACAGCCCTGGAAACCCGGATTTACAGAAACCAGATGAATTCAAATGGTCATTGCTGATAATTTTCATGAAGCGAATGAGTTTTTGAATCTAACGGTGCCAAAAAAATTAAAATCGGTCAATAATTGCCAGATTTATAATCATTTGAAGTTTGTGGGTACCCAGGTACCCTTTCGATCACTTAAGGGGTAAAAAAAAATAGAAGGCTCCCCTTGCTACTATACCAAATGTTTCCATGCAAAAAGTTGCCTTCCAACTTTTACTATGATGTCACTGAATTTCAGCTTGCTGTTTTAAAATAAACTATGAAATTTTGTAGTGTAAAACATGAAAAGGTACACGGGTACTCGGTGTCGATCACATAAGGGTAAATATATCACCTAGAAGCAGTGCAAAAACAAGTTTTTCTCAGTCAAATTGAACATTGTTTGGTTATGAGAGGCACCAAATAATCTTCAATTCCGACACAGGCACGCTTTAATGACAATAATTTTAAAGGTCAGGACTTTAATTGGAAAAACTAGAAAAATTAAACTAACACTTCACTTGTTCGCCTTTAAAACATCTTAAATAAAAACTGAAACACTTATCCAAACTATCACTAGTAAACGCGAGCAATTTTCTTTAAATTCCACTTGAAATAGCTTATCTTTTGACATGTAGGCCTATTCGTCTGTGACTTACAGATTTCTACAATGTCGAGCACTCGACACTGAAGAAGTCTCTAAGTTGCAGCTTAAATAGGCCTCGGTTTTTCTTTTGAAAAAAAGAAAATTGCTAGTGTTGCGAACCCGTTCGGTTTGCACGCACCTTTCGCACATTACCATCTACAGACCTTGGTCTCTACAAACACTACCGTAACCAGTAGGTAGAAGAAGAGTATTAAGAAGAATGAGAATAAAGGAAGACAAAACAATAGGAGTGAAGACTTCATGAAATCACAAAACGTGCAGGTTATATAATTTATGGATTGTAGATAAACTTAACATTAGTGCCTAAATCTGTGAAGACTATACTCTGAGGCTCTGTCAGCCTACTGCTTACGGTAGTGTTTGTAGGGACCAAGGTGTAGATGGTAATGTACGGAAGGTGCGTGCAAACCGAATACGGTCCGCAACAGCTTGCGTTTATTAGAGAACATACAATTAATTACTCGGGAAGTGCACAACACTACTGTTGGGCTCATTTAGTGAGTGAAGGAACATGTCTTTGCTACTCGCGCGTGTTTGATCGACCAGATTTAAACTTTTGATAACCAACAAAAAAAAATGTTGCCTGCCAAATGGTACGCAGCAAAATTTAAGCGTAATCGAGCAGTTTTTTCGTTTCAATGCAAAATTGTGGTCATGAAAATGGCATCATAGTATACGCACGCCAACGGGGACACAGTGATGACATTCTCATAACCAGAATTTCAGTTGCGAACGAAAAAATCGGTTTTAAATTTTGGAAAATGATCCTAATGACTTGCTTCTCAAACTCCTAAAACAATATCCGATCAAACATTGAGTCTCATTTCTCTTTTTTTGAATGTTACTTTTTCCATATTAATCTTATGTTCCTATATTCAGTCAAGGTATTTTGTTTAGTTACAAAAAAAAAACAATCTTTACAACGCGTTAATCCTTTGATTTCGGGTAGGAATTGTGAGGGATGCGATTAATATAGTAACATCTTTTCTATCATTTCCCTATACCCGTTCAAAGAGGCCCTATTATACGGTGAGTAACGTGCAGAGAGCGAATTGTTTTTTTTTTTAGAGACAATCGGAAGTTTAAACCCATGCATCAAACTCGAGAATGAGAGGAAAATTTTGCAAAAGCATCCACAAGAGAATGCATGCGAGAGAGAATCCCTGTCTCACAGTGTCCTACTAGTGTGTGTTTGTATATATGTATTCTATGTTGTGTTTGTTTACTCCTCCTTGACCCTTCTATGCTGCTGCTGCTGATTGCGTACGGGTGGTTGTTCTCACCGCCCGTTTCATTCATTGATTTTTGTTCGAGAGAACCTATTGTTGGTGTGCTTTGATTTGAGCGATGCGTTACGTGTCAAACCGACCTACGTTATCTTTGATGATGCTCACTCTCTGCATTTTGTGTGGGGAGGGTAAAAGGTAACTGATTTGCAAAATTTGAACTTAACGCTGGTTTGATTGTTCAGTTTCGGAATCGCATGTTGATACCAAACAAAAGTGGACAGTTTCGGATCAAAGAAACGTTTGAAATAATTTTTCAAGCTACACCATTTTATTCCGTTTGCTGCACGACAACAAACACCAATCCATGCTCCGGATCAGTCGATATGACTATTTCGTTGTTCTTAGTCTTCACCCTCAGCAGCAGAAACTCGTCCGTAGCATCCAGAAGTCTGATGTGAAGGTGAGCTTTGTCGAACAAGCCGACATACAATCCCAATTGCTGAATACAACTTTCGTTATCAGAGTACGTGCTCCTCAGTGGAATCCCTGCCTGATTGAGGATAATTACCTCCGTGACGAGTTTCGTGTTGCAAATTCGTTCGAAGCAGCTATCTACATACCGTTGAAAGTAGGTTTTAACTTCCGGTTCCGATTCCTGTAATGGCGATAAGTAAGCTCAAAAATAAGCTGAATTATTGCGATAAAATCCCGAACTAACCATTTCAACGACTTCTGATCGACTGATCCTTCGTTGAGAGGAGTTTTTCTTGAAAACATTAAAAGGAAGTTGTAATGGTCGACAAACATGTAGAGCTAGTGGCAACGCCCACCATTATCGGCAAAACGATAACGAGCCATCGACACTTCCCACAATGGTAAACTTAAAGGGTGATCGAATTGATTTGTTCTACATCATAGGCGAGCATGGTCATAAAAGCAAGGAATAGACAAGCGAGCCCTAACGTCTAATGGATATGCATGATGGTTCTTTTTGCGGTTATGCGTGGAAGTCGTAGAAGAATCGAGGATGTGGAGTATTTCGGAAGGGTGAAGGCATAGTCAATAGGTGGATGGAAGGGGTGAAAGTATTTACATATGATAATATGAACTCATAATTTTTAGGCTCATTTGAAGTTGTTAAATTGTTTGTAATAAAATGTGAGTTCCACAAAGGCGAAGCTATACAGCAACACTGATTTTGATTGAGTTCGATTCCCCGTGTGGTAGAAAAAAATTCTCAATGATTGTACTTGCCTCACAATAATACTGTTGCAAAAATGGCATACACTTAGAAAATAACACCGAACTCGGTTCAATTTTCTACCGAACCACATCGGTTACCAACAAGAAGCCGAATAAATAATTTATATATACTGTTTTCGGGTGTATTTTTTGAGTCAAACCCGAATTTCGGTTACTACATGATATATTTGACAGATAAAAATGAAAAATTAACCGAACAGTACGGTAAAGCAGGGATATTTAAGAGTTCGGTACACGAAAACCGGGAAAACTCGGTTAAAAGTCAAACACATCTCTTCGAGACAATTCTGCGACGGCTATGTCTACGGAAAAACTCGGTTATATTAGCTGACTCGATAAGGCCTGAAAAATCGTCAGCCAGTTTATCTCGCTTGTGCGCGAAGAATGTCTTTTTGCGAAAATTTGACATACGCTTTCTAGATCTTAGCTTCTTTGCACTGGCTATCTCCGTACACATATGTTATATAATATAAAGTTTTATCAACATACAGAAAATGGTTGGTAATTTCCATAGATTTTTCCAACCGGTATGCTACGTCACTTTAATTTGGATAATCTAAATTGGTTCGTCGATTTTATGTTGAAGTGGCCTAGCGCTGCGTCCAAATAACGTTGGTTGCTGTAAGAGCAACCACACTGGTTCGGTACTAAACCCATTTCAGCAGCGCAACACTTTTACCTCACACCACACCGGGCACTGCTAAAAGCACTGCCAAAATAGTAGCCAGGATCTCGAAAAGCATCGACTGTTCAAAAAAGAAGCTCGAGTTACGCCTGCTGTTTGATGGAAACTGTCAGTCAGTGGTTTGTTTTTGATTGTAGTTACTAAAAAATATACATCTATTTAAATAAATTAACATTATATAGCAAATCCATCTATTCTTAGTGAGAACGCCGTGTGCAACTAAAACGACAACATTCGGTGTGGTTGCTCTAACACTCATCCGAGGAACCACATTCTACGTATAAATATAATATGAAAAATTGGCAGAAACGCTCCGAAAAACCTCAAACTTTTTATGCACGCAAAAACAGGCCCGCTCTGCGAGTCAACCCAAGCAGCACACAACCATCAAAACAAGTTTCAGCAACTTGATTATGACTGGAGTGAGTAACATATAAGTAATCTCAACTAATTTGACGCAAATGTGCTAATAGCCCAACAAACATCGTTGTTGAATTAGAGCTTGTTCAAACAAATTTGGAGAAGCTATTCAGCTATTCTAGAAGGAACAGCTGAATAGCTTCTCCAAATTTGCTTGAACAAGCTCTAATTCAACAACGATGTTTGTTGGGAGGGAAACAAGTCGCTCCCACCTACGAGGTGAAAATGGTTGAATCGAGTGTGGTGCATCATCTCACTTGACTCGATAAGCCGTCTCTCGCTATTTGACTCGCAGAAGAGGCCTGAAAGATAAGGCAAGTAAAAAGATGTGATCCATAACGTTCGCTTTTGAAAAAAAAAAAAAACGTGACAATCCATACATAAAAATTTGAAGGTCCATACAAAAATCGTGGCAAGGGGGATTATAAAAAGTCACTTTTTGCGTGACATAATTAATGGACGTTCCCTTAACTGTACGACATTTATTGGAACTAAGGACTATACATTTATTTTACTTCACTACACTCAATATAATCTTCTTGATTTGGTGACTAGATAAGGACTGCTTTAACACCAGCGGCTGGCATATATAAGTCCCACTAAATTTAAGTTACTCCATGCAAGTGGTTAACGAGATGGCTTCGGAACAAGAGCAGATCTGAAAAAAAGAAAAACCGATGGATCAGATAAGACCTGGTATTCCATCATTCGACGGTGTCCCGGGAGGTGAACTCATTCAAGTAGACCCAGACAACTCAGTGGTGGTCAGCAGTGGCAGAAAAAAATCTGTTCTTTTGACAGATAGACCTATTTCGGCTGCATTTCGTCATCTTACAGATTTCTTCAGCTTCGAGTACTCGACTTGGACCAAGGGGCAAGGCAGCTCCTTGTCGCGAGCAATTTCAGAGTTGCTTTTGAGGTACCTCGAGTAACTCACGGTGCACAGCAAGCGAGCACTGTCATTTGTTTTCTCTCTGTTTTTGCACAGCAGCTCTCTGTCAAACAAACCGCTTGTTAGTATATGAGTTCTGGTTTGTGCACAATAGGACACCTGCACTTTTCAATTATATCTGATTTTGAAAATAACCTATATTCGCTCAAACTACATATCTGTAAATGTAATTTGATATCATATTTACTACTACAAGTATTCGCCTTTGCCATTTTCGAGAATAACTTAATTGCATGTCTCTAATTAAGCCAAACTGTAATAAACCACCCAGTTTCGGATTGACCTGCTATTTGTTATTGCAGGTTCATTCCGTCAGACTGGTGCTGTGGAACAAGGTCAGGAGAAGAGACAAATGAGCTCAGCACGCTGCACTCCGACCCAAGCTTCAAGCTTCTTAGAATCGATGTTTAGCCAATTACCAATCTATACAAACTGTTATCAAACCTGAACGTAGGACTTCAGTAAATCCATCTGTATCACGTATCTCATATTAAATATTACAATAACCCTCATATTCGTGGAAAAAGGCTCGCCATATTCCATTGCCATTAGCGGAATGTTCACTATTTTTTCAAACAACTTAAAAGTCAAACTTTTTGAAACCCCTGGCAACTGCTAAGAACCGATGAAGATTGATAGAATTTTAAGCTAAAGGGTGATACGGTCAAAATTTGGTCAAGGGAAAACGCGTGTAAATCGGTGAAATCGTTTATTTAAAAAATCAAATTAAATTTCTTTTTCAAGTTCAATTAGTATAAAATTCAGGAAAAATATTCAGTTAGGCTTCTGCTTTTCCAAATCCGAATTGCCGGGCCTTACGCTTGACCCCTGCCATCAGATTTTGTACAGCCACCTTGTCCACCTTCTTCGCCGCAGAAAGCCAGTTTGCCTTGAACTGCTGCTCGTCCTTAGCAGTTTTTTTGGTCTTCTTTAGGTTCCGCTTGACAATAGCCCAGTATTTCTCAATTGGGCGGAGCTCTGGCGTGTTGGGAGGGTTCTTGTCCTTAGGAACCACCTGCACGTTGTTGGCGGCGTACCACTCCATGGCCTTTTTACCGTAATGGCAAGATGCCAAATCCGGCCAAAACAGTACGGAACAACCGTGTTTCTTCAGGAAAGGCAGCAGACGTTTATTCAAACACTCTTTCACGTAAATTTCTTGGTTGGCAGTCCCGGAAGCTATGAAAATGCTGCTTTTCAAGCCACAGGTACAGATGGCTTGCCAAACCAGATATTTCTTTACGAACTTTGACAGTTTCGTGTGCTTGAAAATATCTGCTACCTTTCCCCTTCCTTTTGCCGTATAAAACTCCTGTCCCGGAAGCTGCTTGTAGTCGGCTTTGACGTAGGTTTCGTCGTCCATTACCACGCAGTCAAACTTCGTCAGCATAGTCGTGTACAGCCTCCGGGATCGCGCTTTGGCCGTCGTATTTTGTTTATCATCGCGATTTGGAGTCACTACCTTCTTGTAAGTCGATAGTCCGGCTCGTTTTTTGGCTCGATGCACGGTTGTAGACGATACACCCAGCTTATTTGCGGCATCTCGGAGAGATAGGTTAGGGTTTCGCTTGAAACTACCGGCAACTCTCTTTGTCGTCTCAGCGGCTTCCGGTTTTTTATTTCCCCCCGATCCAGACTTCCTGGCTGTCGACAAACGTTCCCCAAACACTTTAATTACATTTGTAACGGTTGATTTGGCAACTTTTAGCGATTTTGCCAACTTTGCGTGCGAGTAGCTCGGATTTTCGCGATGCGCGAGCAAAATTTTGATACGCTGCTCTTCTTGCTTGGACGGCATTTTGACAACTGAAGAATGAATTGCAAAATCAAAATAGGAGCAACATTCTACACACACACACACCTTCAAAATGAGGGGTGTTCAGGTTTTTTAAATGCAAAATTGAAAGAAATACGTCAAGTTGATATTGACCAAATTTTGACCGTATCGCCCTTTATATTGAGTTACTGGCGAGTTACTTGGTGCATCAAAGCAGCTCAGAGTAGAGCTTTCTCACCCCTAGACTTGGACTTGATACTTAAAATTGATTACAGCGGAATAAGCATGCGTCAAAAGAAAGAATTGGAAACTATGAATGAGAATGAGGTGTCTGTGGAATTTGTGGTCGAACTGAATTTGTAGCAGACTCCAGTTTTTGGTCAGCTCAAACTCGAACAGGTAATATATTTAGTTTTTAGTGTTATTTTTAGTTGTTTTCTGTACTCACAATGTAGTTTCCTATAAACCCTCGTACTCCGTTCCTTTTGTCGCGACTTACTGTTCTTTGCCTAAGGACTGTATCGTTAATTATGAGTGCACCTAAAAATTGCTGTATTTAAATATGTTTTATTTATTTTGCAAATCAAATTCATTTACATTGTTTATTGCCTATCGAAAAAGCCTAGTACATCAGTATTCATTTAATTTTTCGTCGATCTGGCCAGCTCTCAGACATTCTTCTTGAAGTTCCTCATGAGGTTTTGCACAACCGTTCCGTCGTGGTTTTGCTTACTTTTACCCAGTCTTTTTTGAATTTGATGATGTCATCTGCTTCTCTAGTTTTGTTCTGCAGCTTTCCTTTCCTCAAAGCCCAAAATTTCTCAATGGGCCTTATTTGCGGAGGATTCATCGCCTTTTCCACAAATTGGACATTGTTCGCTTCATGCCAGTCCAAGGTGGCACGCGCATAGTAGCAGGATGCCAAATCAGGCCAAAAAAATGTCGAACCGTTGTGTTTTCGGATTAGTGGCAGAATTCGTTTCTGCAGGCATTCCTTTCGGTACATCTCGGCGTTCATATTTGCGGTAGTGAAAAAAAGGGTGTCCATTTCATACCGCACTGGCAAATTGCTTGCCAAACCAACACCTTTTTTCCAAATTTTTCGCAAAAATCGATTTCTCCGAATTTGGGACATCCATTCCACGCTTTACGGTATAAAACTGTGCCCCTGGAAGTGCTCTAGTGCAATTTGACGTACGTCAAATGTCATTTTTGCTCAAAACGTCGTCGTACAGCTTCCGAGCCCGAGTTTTCATGGAATCCGCCTGAATTTGGCTGCGTTTCGGACATTTTTGTTTCCAGTACATCTTCAGGTAATTTCGCTCCTTTGCGCGTTGAACCATTCCAGTCGTCGTTCCACACTTTTTTGCACAATCTCTGATGGATACCTCCTTTTTTCCTTCAAAAATCCCTTTTCATTGCAGTACTTGGTCACAATGGATTTTCGCTTTTCTTCCGTAAGACCTCGCATTGTTCCGCTTGAAGTAAAACTTTAACGTTTAATGAAGGTTTTCGTTTGTTTACAAGGCAAGGAACACATTGACACTAAACAGCTGTCAAAATCACTCATGGTCTTTTTCTTACAGAACCTCAAAGGTGTACTTATAATTAACGATACAGTCCTAAGTTATAATATTTTAGTTAATTTTCATAGTTCATTTGTGTTTGTTTTCCAATTACTACTTTTTTTTTATTAATACTTTGACTCTAACTTCCCGGATTTGTCTGAAAATCTAGATGTGTGAATATTGATATCAAGACAGGCTTTATCAAGTAACATTTGTTGTAGTATGAACGGGCTGTAACAAAGTAAGGGTTGCAAGCAAGCCAGGGAAGAATTTTGATAGATCATTCTGTTGCCCAACTTTGCGTTATATGGACGACAGTTTGTTTGCAACCTGGAAGAAAATAAATAAATACCATACACTTGTGTTAACATTACATGTTATATTTTATATATCATCCGAACCTACACGGTAAATCTGTAGAACTCATTTTATGACTATATTTTGCACATTTTCAAGATTATAGTTGATACGTCAAAAAGTGACTAGTTTTTATACACTTATGAGGAGTACTTTTTACGCCTTTTCAAGTATGTTAACGGTGTCAAAAAAATGCGTAAAAAGTAAGCACCGATGAGAAAAGAAAATTAACTCTACCTGTTACTTGATGTTGACGCCATTTTCAAAAAAAGCATTAATTTTGTTAGCACCGTGTTTAAGTTCCGGAATTGTTTTAGGTTGTTGCAGTATAGAAAATAGAGTAATTATCGAATACGTTGGATACAAACGCATTCACGAAACTGACTGGTAAGTTAAATATTTACTTTTGTCAGTAATTTCAAATGTTTAACACTGTATGAAACAAAACATGCCCTGTGGCCGGATGTAGCTATTAAAGGGTGTCCACGATGAAATTGCCACACACAAAATTGATTCGCAAAATTCGAGTTTTCATCCGATTGCCATCACATTTTCAGGGATTGAGAAATAACTATTAAACTTCATTTTACCATTTAACTCGTAAATGCCCGCACCTTGGCCTTAACCCCGGCCATAAGATTCTGCACAACCTGTGAATCAACCGTTTTTTGCATGTAAACCCATACTTTCTTCAGTTCCTCGACTGTCTTCACTACCTTAGGTCGTTTAAGAAGGTGCTGCTTCATAATCGCCCAGTACTTCTCGATGGGGCGGAGCTCCGGAGTGTTGGGTGGGTTGAACATTTTCGGCACGAAATTGACCTTATTGTCCGCATACCACTTCAGCACGTCCTTGGAGTAGTGGCATGAGGCCAAATCCGGCCAGAAGATTGTTGGGACGTTGTGGGCCTTCAGGAGAGGAAGCAGCCGCTTCTGGAGGCACTCTTTTATGTACACCTGTCCGTTTATCGTGTCCTGGGTCACGAAAGGTGCACTCCGCTTCCCGCACGTGCAGATGGCTTGCCAAACCAGGAATTTCTTCGCAAATTTGGACATCTTCTGAGTGCGGACATGCTCCGGAACGCTGAACTTATCCTTGGCCGTAAAAAACAGGTTGCCGGGGATCTGTTTGAAGTCGGCCTTCACATATGTTTCGTCGTCCATGATGCAGCATTCAACTTTCGTCAGCATGTTGAGGTACAACTTCCTGGCACGGGTTTTGGCGGACTTGTTCTGCTTCTCGTCGCGATTAGGGGCCTTTTGTACCTTGAACGTTCGAAGCCCAGCCTTAGTTTTGGCCTTCTGGACAAAACTTCGGCATAGGTGCAGCTTCTTAGCCACATCCCGAACGGAGGCGTTCGGATTTCGGTTGAAGGCCCCAACTACGCGGTTGTGATTTTTGGTGTTGTACGGAATACTTTTTCCTTCACTTCTGGGCTTCCGATCGGTGGTCAACCGTTCCTCGAACCGCTTAATCACTCGCGACACCGTGGAATTCGCGATTCCCAACGTTTTAGCGACAATGCGAGAGATCCTTGTTCTCGTGATGAATGCGCAAGGTTTTATCACGCACGAGCTGTTCTTTCGACTCCATTTTTTTTTATCACAGGACTTTAAAACTTGCAGGATGTAAATAATGCACTATGAACTAAATCCACCCAAATTTTCATTAAATTCTACCCAACGGTTAAAAAGTTAGAGCAATTTCATAGTGTGGCAATTTCATCGTGGACACCCTTTAGAGAACCATTTTTAGGGACGAATCATTTAGCTGATGTGCTGGTACTTCTTGAGCCAAAAACTATATTCATTTTCTTCTTGACTATCCAGCCGCTGCTATGAGGATAAAATTAATAGTTCCAGAGCGTCACGCCAAGAAATTGTTCAATGTGGCTAAATCAACTTTTAGCAACGTATTAAAAGGGTTCGGTGAACGTTTGTCGACAGCCAGGAAAGCCGGATCGGGGGGAAATCGAAAGGAGAGCCACAGCGACGACAAAAAGAGTTGCCCACTGTTTCGAGCGGAACGCCAACCTCTCCGTCCGAGATGTCGCAAAGAAGCTGGGAGTGGCGCCTTCAACCGTAGATAGAGCTAAAAAACGAGCTGGACTGTCGACTTACAAGAAAGTGGTGACTCCAAATCGCGACGATAAACAAAACACGTCGGCCAAAGCATGATCACGAAAGTTGTACACTGCGATGCTGACGAAGTTTGATTGCGTGGTACAGGACGATGAAACTTACGTCAAGGCAGACTTTAAACAGCTTCCTGGACAGGAATTTTATACGGAAACCGGACGGGGAACGGTGGCAGATATTTTCAAGCACATTAAACTGTCAAAGTTCGCGAAGAAATATCCGGTGTGGCAGGCCATCTGTACCTGTGGCTTGAAAAGGAACGTATACATTGCGACTGGAACCGTCAACAAGGAAATTTATCTGAGCGAGTGCCTACGAAAACGTCTACTACCTTTCCTGAAGCGACACAATTGTTCCGTTCTACTCTGGCCGGATTTGGCATCTTGCCATTACGGAAAAAGGCCTTGGAGAGGTATGCTGCCAACAACGTTCTAGTGATGCCCAACACGGACAGAAATGATGCATGATTTATATAACTTTTGCCATAGTTATCCCAAGCTTCGAAGATATTCTTGACATAGTTAATTTAAATGGTTGTTTGAAAATGATTTGATGTTTACATCAAGCATATATTTCATTTGAATTAACGCTATTGAACATCAACCATTAAATGCTTAAATCAAGCATACATGTCATTATTTGAATCCGTGTTTATCGTTGAATCACTCATACTGGAAGGTTAAATAGGGCATATAGCAGCTCTACTGAGCCTCGTGGCTGCCATCCGCACTCAACGACAAAGCGAAGGAAAAAAATATCATGGCGGCGGCAGATCACTCGATTGACTAGGACGACGACCTGGTTGAAGAGTTTTATGTTGACGAAGAAGTGGTAGAATTATTGAAATCGTTTGGATTATCCGCGGCGGGCATCGAAGAGTTTGTAGGTATGTAAGTAAATTGTAACTATTATTTAAAGTAGTTTTAATGAATTTTGATTTCAGCTAACGGGTACGACATTGATGCGCTACAATTAATCGAGCGTGAAGAAGTCGAAGCGCTTCTTCCTCCACAAATGATACGGCATATTACAGAATGTGCAATTTTGTAGAACTAAACGGTGTTATCATAGGAGCGATATAAATGTACAAATAGTCAATAAACTTGTTATATGTTCAAATACATTTAAAGTAATCATGTTTGATTGTATTGCACGAAGCTCGTAATTAATTAAAATGTTTGAAAATTGGAAATATCATTCTTATCAACATGCGACCCTAGGAGTGGACAGCAATTTGCTGTCCACTCCTAGGGTCGCATGTTGATAAGAATAATATTGCCAATTTTCAAACATTGTTATATGTTGTTTAATTTCGTAATATCCAAAGAATATGTGCTAATTGAGTAAACGTTCCTATAATGGTGGTATTTTAGTGCAAAATGTTCCAATTTGAACATATTGCACTAAAATACCACCATTATAGGAACTTTTATCGTAAATTTCACGATTTTTTTGATTTTTGGAACCAACCATAACATAATTTGAACGAATCTCTGTGTATGCTTAAACCAACCATCCGATACCATTAGTTCAACCCTCAAAATAAGGTCAAATTAAACATAAACATTATTGAATTTATCATGAGAATCAGAGAGCTGTCAAATCATCAACAATGAATATTGTTGATGTTAGCATAATATGGTAGATTCAACCCTATTTCTTGCTCTAATTAGATCATCAATTCTGTTTAATTGAAGCTTCCATCATTCTTCGATCTATTGTATTATGCGTGAAACAATCTCAAAAAAATATTATATAAAAGTCAATGCACAAATATGCTTGATCGGGACCGGAATATTATTGATATGACTTTATTTTTGTCTCCGTGAAGAGCAAGAACCCTCCCAACACGCCAGAGCTCCGTTCATTCGAACATTATTGGGCCATCGTGAAGCGGAACCTTAAGAAGATTCAAAAAGCTGTTGTGAGCGAGAAACAGTTCAAGGCAAACTTCGGCAAATAAAGTGGACCAGGAGACTGTACAAAATCTTATGCTGATGTTAAACGAAAGACCCGGCAATTCGCATTCGGTAAAAAGGAAGCTTAGCTGAATATTTCTGCTGTATTCTGTATTAACTGAACTTGGAAAAGAGAAAGAATTTGACTTATTAATCAAAACTTTGATCGACTCACACACATTACTGTTTGATCAAATTTTGATCGGAACACCCTTTACTTTGTATGCAGCTGAAAAGGAGGGCAATCTTCGTAACGTTAGTAATGCCTTTCCTTGTAATCTAAATGGTACTGTCACTTTTCCTTGCGGATTAATATTCCGTTCGATTATTCCGCAAGGAAAACTGACATTTGACCTATACTGGAGCAGTTGTCAATATTTTTTCGGTAGGAATGCTAAAAATTACTTCAGGTCTTTACTTGTCAGCTGCATATAAGGCTTAGAGAAGGTCCATTAATTATGTCACGCAGTAAGGGGGGAGAGGGGGTTTGGGAAAACGTGACAATCAATACAAAAAATTTGAAGGTCCATACAAAAAACGTGACAAGGGGGGGGGGGGGGGGGTTATGAAAAGTCACTTTTTGCGTGACATAATTAATGGACGTTCCCTTATGTATGGATTATTTGCCGTGGGAACAAATTGGCCATAAAGCACCCATTTTATATGTCAATTTGTTTACAATAGTTCTATGATCACTGATATCCTCGATATCATCAATGTTTGATGATTGGCAAAAAGCATGTCAAGATTTCTTTATATTATCAATACTATTGGCTATATTTTTCCACCTTATATCAATATAAATTATAGTTGTGATGGACGGTTTATTTCACAAAGCGTAAGAAATCCCATTCTAAAAATATAACTACGACGCGCAAAGAAATCACTCTGTTTTGAATCAACAAAATATTTTGTTGGTATTCAAAACAAGGTTTCTTTTTGTTTCAATTCATAAGAAAGTTCCAAATCAATTCAAAATTTCATTCAAATCAAACCAAAAAAAAAAAAAAAAAAAAAAAAATATATATATATATATATATATATATATATATATATATATATATATATATATATATATATATATATATATATATATATATATAAAGTGATCACTGCTGTATGATTTAAAACAATCACATTCATTTTTAAACTCAAATGATCAGTTTACTCTTTTAACAAAATACTTTTTCACCCTTAAAAATCACTCTGTTTTGAATCAACAAAACATGTTGCTCCTATTCAATACACGTTTTCTATTTGTTTCAATTCATAAAACAGTTCTAAACCAATTCAAAATTTAATTCAAACCAAACCAATCAAATTATTTGAAGTAATCACCGCTGTGTGATACTCGTTTAAATTTTATTAGATTTATAACAATGACATTTTAAACTTCGTTTTAAACATAAATATTTAATTAATTGTTTTAATGAAAAAGTTGTATAAGCGCACATTTCTTAGCAGCCATATTGCTACCTCTGATCTCTGCTTTCTTGATGGAAGTTATAACATAATATATTATAATTTGTAAAACAGATTATCAACGAGTTATTCGCTTTGCAGATAACTGGAAAAACAGCACAACATCCGACGGAAGACTATTTTCCAAATAAGCTGTCATTATGACTGCCTCTCCCCAATATTTCTTCCCGAGTCCAGCATCCAACCACATGCACGATGCCAACTCCTGCAAAGTCCGATTCTTGCGTTACGAAACGCCGTTCTGCTGGGGGAATATGGTGCGGTAATTGTTGGAAAAAACAATAAAACACGACTTTCAGTTCTATAAAGCAAGAAGTGTTATTTCAATTAAATGGTTTTATTATATTAGTTCATCAAAGTTTATTATTTCAACAAATGCGTTTAGTTGATTTAAGAAAACATTTTGTTTTGAACACTAAAACACGATGTGCAATTCTATAAAGGATGATGCTTTATTTCAACTCAAAGGTTTTGTTGAATTAGTTCATCAGTTTTATTGGTCCATATTTAAACCAAAATTTTAGTTGAATTGATTCCTCTTTTGTATTGGTATCTACGTATTTTTTTGCGTGGAGGAGCCCTCCGTGTTTTCCAACATGAAACGCTAGTAACACATGCTTCTGTATTTGGCCGGTTTGGCTAGTATTTAATAACGCTTGCTAAGTAACTATGGTAACTTCCTCGGTCGAGTTGTCAAAACAAATTCAGTCCGAGGAAACGAAAGCAGCAGGATAATTTTTGGGAGTGCTGAAAATTTATTTCTATCGTTGTTCCTGCTGTAAAAGCTTAAGAAATTTGTGCATTAGTTATCCTAATTAAAAGCGTTAAACGCCCGTTTATTAAAGCAGTACACGGAACAGTGTGATAGCCAATCATGGTAAGTCATCGATTCTGGATTGCGTTCCTTTGTTGATTCCATTTTCCGAGATGTAAATTCTTTGTCCTGTCGGTTATTTCAGTCGCAAGAGGTGGAAGAAACCCTAAAACGGATCCAGTCGCACAAAGGTGTTGTCGGAACGATTGTGGTCAACAATGAAGGTATGATATATGGTTGGAACTGGCTTCAATTTTCGAGGCTACTCGCCATAAATTCAGCTGTCACTATCACTAGTGATGATGTCATGATCCGTTAGTTTCAACATTTTCGTATCACTTTGCCCACAGGCATTCCGGTCAAAAGCACCCTGGATAACACGACCACGGTTCAGTACGCAGGACTGATGAGTCAACTTTCGGACAAGGCCAGGAGCGTGGTTCGGGATTTGGACCCCTCAAACGATCTAACATTCCTCCGGGTACGTTCCAAGAAGCACGAAATAATGGTCGCCCCGGATAAGGACTTCCTTCTGATTGTGATCCAAAATCCAACGGATTGAATGCAGTGAGATGGAATCGTCAACGCAGCAGAAAGAAACACAATTTGAAAGCGATTAAAAACGGTATTTATTTAAATTATCTACATTTGTTTAACGGGGTAGAGTTCTACTAGTAATATAACATTTTATTTTAAATTTTCAAGATAAAATCTAATCTGAAATATTCTACATTGAAAACAGGATGATTTACTAGAATCTAAAACGATGGTCAATTGAGTTGATTGGTTCCGAAAGAGTCCATTTGATTTTCAACTTTGTGCCCTGGTTTGACAGTTTGTCTCAAGATTTGATGGTTGAAATATGCTATTTTTTTGCGTTTGAGCAATCGTTTGCAGCAAGGTTTAGATTTTGCTTAGAACTGCGACTATAGTACATCAGCACTCAGAGGAAAAGATCCGCCGGGAACTCGTTTACGTCCGCCTGTTCCATGACGGAGTAGTTGCCGATATCGTAGGAAAACCGAACCTTCATCCGGAGGGCACTGGTGATGGCGGGATTCGTCCGGATTACGTTAATGTCCTGTACGACTGACTCCCCCGGCAGCATCACAGTGCTTGATGGCACAAGCATTTGAATCGAGTACGCCTTTGGGACTGCGACCTACGAAAAAGAGAATTGTTTATAGTCAAACAATCAATTGAATCGAACAATTGTAGATTTGTCAACCTGGAGCATAAATTTCTCCAGCATATTAAGCGAATTGTTGGTTGTTTTCGATGTGACCACTGCGCGGTCTCCTTCCTTTTTGACGATGAATCGAATGTCGATGTTATCTCGGCTAAAAACGGGGATCGTCGTGGCCGAGTACTCCGTTGGGCTGATTCTAGTCGTGGGAGGGGTGAACGGTGAGGGTGTAGGACTGGACTGGTCGTTGGAACCGAGTCCTAACAGGTCCAAAATGTCTGTATTGTTCACCGGTGCAGTCTGCTCCAGGGGACTTGGCGTGGTAGTCGAGTTGGTGGTCGACGAACCGCTTCCGAAGGAATTTCCTAGCAGGTCCAGTAGGATATCTTGATTCTAAAAATAAATAAATGGGCTTATGGTGAATATTGTTTAGGATGGATCGTTGGGATTAAACACTTACAGAGCTTTCCTTGAGCGGCGTGGATTGTTCACTTTGGGATTGCGAGTCGGACGTCGGTTCGGCAACGAAGTCCGAGTTGTATTCCGAGGTGGTCAGCGTGGATATTTTCATCGTTGGCATCTTTTCCAGCAGGGCTGCCCTAAGGTGGCTGTGACTGGTGAAAAGCTGATGGAACTCGACGGCCCGCTGTTGCAGATCGATGTTCAGGTGCACCCTGAAGGCGTTGATTATGTTCTGGATGTTGCTGGAATTGGGAAGGAGACAACAGTGTTTTAAATTTTTTTTTTTTTTTTGTTTGGGGGTTTGGGTTGCTTCCGGCTTTATTAAGGGGAGGTGGAAACAATTTTTGTTTGTTGTTTGATTCAAAAGTGGTTTCAATATTTTCTTCACGATAATGTGCTACTAAATAAACTACCGGTGGATCAAGCGTTGAAATAAAAAAAAAATTTTTTTGAAAAAAAATCAGTGGGGTTGTGTATAACACACGACCGGTTGACGTAGACTACGTTAAACCATATGATTAGTTTCTTTAGTTTCGTACCGGAGCATTGCAATGTAGGTACTGTCTACGAGGATCGGTACATGGTCGTTTCGGAGGGTTTTCTGTTTGTTCGATTTTACCGCGCTTTCGAAATTTGCGCATACGGTTGACATCAAATCGATTAGGCATCGTACTTATTCTCACTTTTAGTTTCTCAAAACTTATTTCTTCCTAGAAGTAAAACTCTTATCCAACGTGAATCGTTAACACAACAGAATAACTATTCATAACAGTACTAATTGTACAAATGTGCAAAGAATTTTACTACGGAATATCATGTTCGAGAATTAAAACGTTGTCCGTAATAGGGAGTTTCTTGATACTGGCAGGAACGCAACATTCCTTACAATTTTCCAACACCGATTGATGAATATGTACGCAAAATATATTCATCTTTTATATGTAAAATTTTAAATACTTGAGTAAATAAAATTACAATCGTAAAAACATCTAGATTAGCGCAAAAATCTCAGCTCAAAATTAAATCAATCAAGAAACGATCGAATTATTAACGACCGGTGTTTAAATTTTTCATGACGGCAGCCATTTGTAAATTGCGCACAATGCTCAAGGTATGCAACGAAGAGAAAACTAAAATTGTTGAAGCCACTGCTATCTGCCATTTGATAAGTTGTTAGATGAATTCAAATTAAACAAACTCTT
Organism: Aedes koreicus; assembly: GCA_024533555.2. Taxonomy (NCBI): domain Eukaryota; kingdom Metazoa; phylum Arthropoda; class Insecta; order Diptera; family Culicidae; genus Aedes; species Aedes koreicus. Next base: position 91,437 of record JAHHFK020002791.1, read on the forward strand.
AAAATTGGATTGTTCGCCCTGAAAAGGACGGATTTGAAATAATCCCCATTAGAATTGAAACCTTGTCGGTCTTTTCACGAAGCAGCTTATTTTTGCCATGCACGTTGTTCTATAGATAAAGATGGCTACCAAGCATATCACACACACTCAAGCACGTTATTTCGCTCCTCGAGGTGGCGCCCACCGGCTGGCAACAAATCATCACCGGCCGGGGCACACCACTGCATTTAAGTGGCTGCCTAGCAACAGTTGCTTAGCCAAGGGCTTGCTAGCAACAGCCTGCAGAGCAATCAGCCTGTCCACTGGTTGGTCGCCACTGCACCTTCTATGGTACGTGCCACCACCACCTGCCAAGTCCACATTTGAGTCGTTCACTGCTGCATATGAGACCTCCCTTGCTTACATATGAAATCTGTGATAGGAACGTAAATTTAGTAAAATTAGGCTCCAAAACAAAATTAAAAAAACATCAACTTTAATTTGCCCTATTTGCAATATTTTAAAAATTTTGACGGATAACTTTTGATAATCGACGCGTACGCGCGAAAATTTCCAGCCGATTGATGTAAACATATTTAAAATTTATCGAGCAATTTTCAAGTTATAAGCGTTTAATTTGTAACGATATTTCGTACGGCCACTTATTTTTAGATTTTCAATTGTCACCCTGCCCTTGCCATAAGACGTTTCAATTTTGACGTAGACTACGTCTTACGGCAAGGGTAGGGTGTCATATGAAAATCTAAAATATTGCGACCGTCACGAAAAACCGTACGTTTTGTACGCAAATAACTCAAATAATCCACGATAGATTTACATGATTTCTTCCTCAATCGGTCGGAAATTTTACCGCGCTCCAATTCAATTGTCAAACATTATTCTCTAGCAATAGTAAACTATTGAAAATAACGCAAATATAAGGTGATGTCTTATAATGTCATTTTGCAGAGTAAATTTACCAAATTTCCTATCACAGTTTTCAAATCGAAGCAAGGAACGTCTTGCATCATCTTCTTCTTCTTTGTATTAGGGAGGGACTTTAACCAATCATGTCATTCGTTTCTCAATGTACGTCTCGCATGCAGCTGAGAACGGTATAAAAAGCACACTAATGAAAAATTTGCCTCCTTCGTTTGGCAGCATTGAAGCTGTGCGGAGCTGGTCGCAGGCAGCTGGTCGCAGGCAGCTGGTCGCAGCTGTTTCATTCGTCCGGCAGCGGAGCTGGTCGCAGAGGTGGTCACGTAGCAGCTGGTGGTGGTAAGTACCAAGGCTCTCCCAAACAGCGATCGTCGTGATGAGGTAAAATGGCGGATTATGGGGGCGCATAATCGCGTCGGTTTGTGCAAGCCGCCATCTTACCTCATCGTGGCGACTGTTTCCCCGCGACTTCGAAAACGATGCTGTTTGGGGGAAAGCGTCCTTGGGGGCGAGCAGCAGTAGGTGGAAATAATCTGTCCTTTTGAGGACATTAAATTAAAATAAGAGAGTTGTTCATTAAAAAACTAATCTTAAATTTAGTTCGGTGCTCGATGGAGGGCGAGCCGTCGGTAAAAATTTTACCCAGCTGGTTGGCGCAATCCATAAATTGATAATCTGTCCTTTTGAGGACAACCAATTTAATTAAAATAGTTGTTAATATAAGAATTCAACTTTTATTTCGTTTGGTTTGTGCGCCAAATATCATGATGCCGATTCGTTCGCTGCAACTGCAAAAACGCCTCCATGGAGGGCGAGCCGTCGGGAAAATTTTACCCAGCTGGTTGGCGCAACCCACTAATAAATAATCTGTCCTTTTGAGGACCACATTCGTCGTGCATTTCGACAGCCGTATCATTTTCTTGGTCTGCATTTGTACCAAACATGCGCAGATACTCATCGACTGTTTGCTCGAGGTTGAACTCGCAATCGTATTCTTTCCGCTTCTGTAGAAGTACGCTTTCATACTGATCGTACAACTGCAGGAACTTCTGGCAATCAAGTATGTCGCACATCTCACTACGAAACGGAAGAAACAGCAGCACCATCTCGCGCTTGTAGTCGATGAGCTCGTTCATGGAGTACGACCGCCTACGCAATACGTGCGCAGTGTTACGACGACTGTACGTGTTCGACGTTTTCTGTACTTTCGCGTAACACGCTGCAAAATCTGCAATACATACATCCTCTAGCCCTTCACGTGCTTCGTACTTCTGGATTATATTGGATGTCCAGATATCGGTGGAATCATCCGAAACACCTACATCCATCTGCTGCACACGCTTTCTCGTCTTCGTTCTCTCGTGTGGCCACAAAGTGGGAATGAACTAGACCTTTCTGCTGGCTTCAGACATTGGCTGGCGAAGAAAGTACCAGGCAGCCCCCTGAGCAGACATTTCTACTGAATTGAGCATCTTGATGCTCACTTTCTTCAGCAGTGACTGGGAGTCCTGATCCGGGAACTCTTCCTGCAGCTTCACGAGATCGCAATATAGACTGCTAATGCCCCGATTAGTTTTGTTAACGTACTCGACGACGTACGCTGCACAAGAAAACTCCTCGAGGATGAACTGCAGATCCATGTTCGAACGAAGAACATTAGCAATCCACGGATTGAACGTGTTAGTCCACAATTCCGTCATTGACCGTTTGACCAGAACGATAGGTCGGCTTATGGATGCGCGAACGATATCGAGGTAGTAGTCGTATGTGCAGCAGCAGTTTTTGGGAAATTGATCCATCGTATCGAAAACTTTGTTTTCCAAAGCAGCGTGAATCTCTGTGGCGCGTTTCTTCAGCTGACCGCGTCGACCATCATCAGCCGGGAGTGGCAAAAACACTCTTGTCTGATCCATGGGCCAGTAAGGGATGTTGAAACGGCAACTTTGCTCACCTGAAAGTGTGATTGTGTATCTGATTTCCATAGCTGTCTGGCAGGGCAAGAACGGGTTTATGACCAGGATGTATGTGTTTATTTTATATTTATAAGATTAATTATTTATACATTATCCGAAACGACTATGTACCGATGCCGAGTGGGCACGTGTTTATCGGCTAAAACTGAAAGCAGCTAGAGGTAATGCGTTTCCAACTAACTGGTTGAGACGCTGGAGAAGGGCCTTCAACTCGAAGCCGTATCACCATTTATCCTTTTTAAAGAGTGTACAATATAATTTTCGAATATACAGCTGATCTAACGATCTATTAGAACCACACCCACACTATTTTGATCAGATTACGCCTTACGACTAGGGTAGGGGTGAAATAAAAATTTGAAAATAACTGAAACAAACATTTCTCCATAGATTCTCGAAATGTTTGCTTCAATCAGTTGAAGTTTTTAGTGACTGCCAACTAACAAAAATATCATTAATTATTGACATTGAATTTCCAAACAGACCCTGAACAATCCATAACGCGATAAAGATAATGGTCTCCAGCTGGTCGATCATATCAACACCATCACTACAGCCAGCACAACCGTTGCCCTTTCATCATACCAACATTCATACCAAACGGCCATTTCCAGGGCCGCCAAATAATTCTAAGAAGCGAATCATAGAAAGTTCTAACATACACACTTAGAAAATTTATAGTATTCGGTAATTCTTTACCGAACTTTCAACAGCTGAACGTTGGGTAATCCGATTTAACGGATTTCAGTCAAATTTGAAAAGTTCCGGTAATTTTTTTACCGGAATACTGTAAAATTTCACCGAAATCCGGAAGCTGTTGAAAGTTCGGTTAAAAATTACCGAATACTGTGAAATTTTCTAAGTGTGTACTTACTCACTTACTTATGACAATCCTTAGAACAGTACCTGCATTTTAATGTTCCACTACGAAACCAACGAAACTAATCAAACGATTTAACGTAGTCTACGTCAACCGGTCGTGAGTTATACACAACCCCACTGATTTATTCATGACGGCAGCCATTTGTAAATTGTGCACAATGCTCAAGGTATGCAACGAAGAGAAAATTAAAATTGTTTTAGCCACCGCTGTTTGCTAATTGGTTTCAATTGCTCGTGACGGCAGCCATTTATAAATTATGCACAATGCTCAAGGTGTGCGACGAGAAGAAAACTAAAATTGATTTAGCCATCACTATCTGCCAATAGGTAAGATAAATTCAAATTAAACAAACTCTCTCAACATTGGATTGATCGTCCTGAAAAGGACGGATTTTGAATAATTCGCGTAAGAATTGAGTCTTTTCGCAAAGCTACCGTGCACGTTGCGCTATAGATAAAGATGGCTACCGAAAGTATAACACACACAAACACACACTCAGGCACCTTATTTCGCTCCTCGTGGTGCCGCCCACCGGCTGGCAACAAATCATCACCTTCTTGGGCAACCGACCTAGCACACCACTGCATTTTAGTGACTGCCTAGCAACGGTTGCCAAGCCAAGGGCTTTCTAGCAACAGCCTGCAGCGCAATCAGCTACCTATCCACTGGTTGGTCGCCACTGCACCTTCTATGGTATGTGCTGCCACCAGCTGCCAAATCCACATAGGAGCTTTACCACTCCGCACTATAAGGCTTCGTGCCAACAATGTTGCCTCCAGAGCTTATGCCATCGCCAGCTGATGATCCTCGATGGTTCGTTCGTCTGCCCAGCTCCAGTACTGCGACACTACTGAGTAAATTTGCGAAGGCGTACCCGTTTTATATCGTTCAGTGCTGCATATGAGCCCTCCCTTGCTTAAATTTGAAATCTGTGACAGTAAAGTACAGTGCATTTAGGAAATTTACTCTGAAAAATCGGCATTATAAGACATCACCTTAGGATTTGGTTATTTTCAATAGCTTGAAATTGTTAACGGAAATTTTTTGATTATTGAATTGATACGCGTGAAAATTTACAACCGATTGATGTAAAAATCTTGATCGCGCATTTATTAAGTTATTAGCGATTAATTTGTAACAATATTTCGTGACGGTCGGTTATTTTTAGATTTTCAATTGACACCCTACCCTTGCCGTAAGACGTAGTCTACGTCAAAAAAACAAAAACAAATGTTCCTGCGGTTCGGCTTCGCCTGAATGCGGTTCGGGGTGTGGCACGGGGCGCTATCTTGTTTAAATACAACATTTGGCTTCGGGCCGTTCTGCTCTTTGATCAACGGAAGAACATCATTACTTAAAATCCCAACAAAGACCTCCGTGTTTATGGAATGAACACCAGGTTTCAGGAATGAACACCGGGTTCATATTTTTTGCCATCGGAAGCCACCAACACCACAACCATAACCATCCAAACACCATAACCTGTTCAGATACACGTTTTTATGCTCGTCGGTTACTTTTTTTTTACCGGGAGAGACCTAATATAGCGATCTGTTCTGGTATTTGATGCGGGACGGTAAACATGGTCTCGTCGGTGAACAGGATTACCGGATTTTTTTGCTTGAAGAAGTTCAAGATTTTCTTACATCGCTCGACTCGTAGCTCCCGAATGCGGTTGGTAATCATGTGAGTTTTTTTTCCGTGCCCTCAGCTTCGCCCCGCAATCTTCCTTTACGATCTTCCGTGCCGAAAGTCGCTTATCCCGTGTTCCTTCGCCATTTTCCTCATTGAACGCACTGGATTCGCTCGAATCTTCCTTTTGATGGCAGCGATAACCCTCGGAATCTGAGCTGCCCGCGGCCGACCTGTGGCCACCTACGCGGATAGTTGTCCTTCCTTTCTCGGTCTAAGCCCCTTTTCACGGTGCACCGGGGGGCACACGGCGTCTTTTTGCGACATTTGAGCGTGGGACAAATCACGAATACGCTGCCACTTCGTCATGGTGCAACTGTCAAACTAAGGAAATAGGATTCTTTTACTCACAGTCTACTATGATATGAACTATAGCTAACGTGCATGCAAAGAAAACCTACGCATTGTACAGGGTGTCTCACAATAGGTGTCACTAAAACAAAATGGGATTACAGCAAAACAAATCAACCATTTATTTTTCATTTGAAAGATACATGTTTTAGACATAAACCTTATCAATTCAATTCGAATCTCTCGCCCTTTTCCTTGATAACTTTGCGCAAATGCTTTGTAAACCCATCACAGCTGGCACGCATGATTTCCTGAGGAATTTGGTCCCAAATATCCACCAAATGTTTATTGAATCGATCTAAAGTAAAGCCCTTTCATAGGGCCTATATCTGGAAGCATATAACTCCAAACAAAGTATTCAAGTGGGTTGAGATCCGGTGAAGATGCAGGCCATTCTTCACTTGTGATGAAATCGGGCAAATTTTCCGTGCACCACGCTTGTGTGTTCTTTGCCTTGTGAGCTGGAGCAGAGTCCTGTTGGAAACAATATGGTGTATTCCCATACAGCGTTGAAGCATGAGGAAGCAGATGGTTCTTCAAAACCTGCTCGATGTAATATTCAGTGTATGTAATCTCTTGAAATATTGGACTGTTGTCATACACACGAACATTTTGTTGATTATGACTGTCCTGAAGGAGGAAGAGCTTTCCGAACCAAAAGATTTCTGTTTCTTTGGACCCTGGCTTGCTTTTGACGCTCCGTCAACCCGTGAACCCGTTGTTTCTTGCACGGCTTGCATTCCAGATCATGTCTGAGGAGCCTGTCCATTGAAGCAGGGGACATTTGAAATTGTTTGCTCAATTTACGGCCAGATACGGCCGGATTACGTATTATTCGCTCCCTCACACATTTGATCTTTTTCTTCGATCTGGCAGTTCGTCTGGCACCTCCTTTGTATTGAATATGGACATTTCCAGTTTCCTTGAACCGTTTCAAGGTACGAAAAACAAAACGCTTACTCACTCCGAACTGCTTAAGCCTATTGAATATCTGACACGGTCTAAGCTTTTGCAAATGTAATTTTAAAACTTGCTCCCGTATGGCTTCCATGGTAGCTGATAAATATAAACAAACGGAATCGCTTATGTATCTTCAGCGATAAGCTGTCAAAAGAATACACTCAAAACGGGTATAATCAATTCCGCTGTTAAAATTACCCAGTAGAAATAAACGAAGACTGAAAAAAGGTGACACCTATTGTGAGACACACTGTGTGCACAAGGGAAACGGGAACGTTATTTGTACGATGGTGCAAATATTATCACGCATATGGTTGATAGACGAAGACAGTTTGAACCAATTGCTACCCGGTCCTGAGAACACTAGTAGGGAAACAAAATTTTGAACTTGTTCATATGTAATTTGTATGGTAGCAAAAGTAGGTCATTCTTAAGTAAAAAAATAAACTTTTTATACTAATGGAACTCATTTCAAATTTCAGTTCAATAAAATTGTAAGACAGTTATTAGCGTTCAAAAACCTTTAGCGTAGCGCTCTTATTTTAGAAAATTCCGAAATGACGCCCGGTATAGCAACATAGTCTTACTTTAAAAAGGTAATGGTATCGAAAAATTTCAATTAAGAACTGAGGAGGTGCATTTAGAACGCTTAGTTTAGTGCAGGTTATATATTTATTGTGATAAACAATAAGTTAATAATAGCAAGAACTATGAAAGAAACTGATTCATAGCAGCATTTTCGATGAAAAAGCAATTGTAAAATTGCCAATATATCTTAACTTTCCGTTACACGACATGAAAGGCGTTATCCAACGTAAAAAAAATAACGGGCCATAATCGGCTTTGGTATTACAAACACGGTTGTGTCACTATTTTATCTTACTCAAGCATTTCCACCATCGTCAGTGGAACGGTCTTCACTATCATCGTTCCTAAAGCGCTGTCTAAACAAACGAAAGTGATACGATACCGTGTAGATACCTACAGTAATGAACAAAACGGTGGGGAATCGCGAGCTTATAAATTTCCGGAGTCAAACTTCTCGTTGAAATGATTGTTATTTCTTCAAGCTTATAAAAAAGGTACCTACACACTTAATTTTTTCTCGTCTGTTCAGATCTTCGTTGAAGATTGTTTGCTGAAATCTCAGCAAACATGACATGAGATATCAACGATACGCTATGGTACTGCTGTAAACAAACATGGATGTCTGAAGAGGAGAAGCAGCAGATACGCAAGGATCAAGTAAAGTGGGATTGAAGTAATACAAGATGGATCAAAGAAAGTTGTACTACAAGGTTGAAAAATTTCAATTAATTTCAGCAAACTTCCTGAATGTAAGGACAACTATTGGTCGCCCACAACTCGAAGAAGAGCAATCGGAATTATAGAAACCGATTTGCGATATAACACATCGGTCAATAAGTCCCAGGCCTAACTACCAGATGGCGCCACTAATAAAATATCCATATGATTTTTCGAATGTACCAACCTTCAAAAGATTACTGTCAAAATTTCATGACGTTTGGTTTATTATTTATCGAGTTACAGTGGTTTAAGTTACGCTACTTTTGTGATTCTTAAAAACGATGGATTCAAAGAAATTTCGTGTGTTGATATATCATTGTTGTTTGATGGGAAAAAATACGGTTCAAGCCCAAGCTTCCCTAATAAATTTCTTATGGTTATTTTGCTTAACGACGTTTTTGGGTTAACATCCAAACCATATACGGTGTAGTTCAACCAATCGAGTTATAATTCGTATAAAGTAAATGTTTATTAGGGTTGGCTTGAAAAATGTTATCCGGGCTCTGCCCCATCGAAAACTACCATCAAACGATGGTTTGCCAATTTCAAACGTGGTCGTACGGACACCGATGATGCTGAACGCCCTGGTCGGCCAAATGAGGCAGTTATTCCGGAAAATATTGAAAAAAAAACCCTGAAAATCATCACGGGCAATCGCAAAGTAAAGCTGAAAGAGATAGCTGACACTCTGAAGGTGTCAAAAGGTAATGTTTACACCATCATACACGAACATTTGAGTATGAAAAAGCTGTTTTCCAAATGTGTGCCGCGTTGGCTCACACCAAAGCAAAAACAACAATGAATCGATGATTCTAAGAGCTGTTTGGAGATGATCACGCGAAATAAGAAGGAGTTTTTGCGTCGGTACATCACAATGGATGAAACATGGATTCACCACTTCACTCCGGAATCAAATCGGCAGTCTGCTGAGTGGCGTGCAGACGGAGAAAGCCGTCCAATGCGTACAAAGACTCAAACATCTTCTGGGAAGGTAATGGCCTCTGTATTTTGGGATGCGCATGGAATTACCGGGAAGACCGTAGAGTAGGTGAAGACTCTACGGGTCTGAGCTGCAAGCAACCCGGTGGGTCCACGGGT